>CAUYLG010033573.1:0-53442 GCA_963573385.1 Cacajao melanocephalus
TCTGAAATGCTTCCCTGAAATAGATTTGCATCCTCTTCCAACTTTTTTGAAGCTCTTTCTACCTTGTTCATTTAAACAAAGTGAGTTCTTAAAGGAACAGCTACTCACATAATAAGGTCCTATGTTAATTCTAGCCTGGGCAATGGAACAAGAATCCCGTTCTCTCTCCCTCTTTCTCTTCCTATTCCTTTCTCTCTTACATTCTTTTTTTTTTCTTTCTTTCACTCTTTCTTTCTTCTTTTCTCTCTTTTTCTTTCTTTAAAAAAATAAAAAATAAAAAAGAAACAACCCAATGTCCATGAACAGATGAATAAAATGTGGTATTTTTACACAATGGACTATTTGTCAGTTAAAAAAAAAGAAATGAAATACTGACACATGCCACAACATTTTATATTGAAAATACTACGCTAAGTGAAAAAAACCACAAAAAGAAGTCAGAGACGACCATATATTATAGGACTCCCTTTCTATGAAAGGTCCAAAGTAGGCAAATTTATAGAGACAGACAGTAGATTAGTAGCTGACCAGGGCCGGTGGAGGAAGGGTTTGGGAAGAAATGGAGAATATGTGTCAGCAGGTATGGGGTTTCATTTTAGGGTAATAAAAATGTTCTAAAAGTAGTTATAGTGATGATTATACAACTCTGTAAATAGTCTAAAAGCCATTTAGTTGTATGCTTTAAGTGGATGAACTTTACAGCATGTGAATTACATCTCAATACAGCTGTCCGTTTTTTTTTGTTTTTTTTTTTTTAATCCAGAAAAAATTGGCTGACACAAAGTACATGGCCAGGAATAGGTAAGGAGGAGAGTGTTGTCCTTTGCATGGAATCATGTATATCTTGATTAATTATCTGAATATTTAGAAAAATATATGCTTAAAATCTGGGGTAAATTTTTTTTTTTTTTTTTTAAGAGATAGGGTTTCAGTATGTTGGCCAGGATGGTCTCGATCTCCTGACCTCGTGATCCACCTGCCTTGGCCTCCCAAAGTGCTGGGATTACAGGCGTGAGCCACCACGCCCAGCCTATCTGGGGTAAAAATTTTAAAGTAACTCCAAACAAAATAGATTTTATAATTTTCAATCACTAGACAAAAAAATAAGGAAAACTAAGAACTCTACATAATCACAATAAATATAAATGTGTTACATTTCCATATTGGAAGACAAGTTCTCAGACTGGGTATAGAAATAAAATCTAACTATATGATATATATAAAATATATACTTATAATAAGATGACAAGGAAAGGGAAAAAACAAAAGGGATATCTCCTTTTGGAGGACATGAAATGTTTTGGAATTAGAAGTGGCAATTGTACAACATTGTAAACGTCGTAAATGCCACTCAGTTGTTCATTTCAAACTGGTTAATTTTATGTTATACAAATCCCACTCAATTAAAAAATAAAGGGACAAGGCCAGGCTTGGTGGCTCACGCCTATAATCCCAAGTTTGGGAGGCTGAGGTAGGCGGATGACCTGAGGTCAGGAGTTTGAGATCAGCCTGGCCAACATGGTGAAACCCCAATTCTACTAAAAATACAAAAATTAGCCAGGCGTGGTTGTATGTGCTTGTAATCCCAGCTACTTGAGAGGCTGAGGCAGGAGAACTGCTTGAACCTCGGAGGTGGAGGTTGCAGTGAGCCAAGATGGTACCATTGCTCTCCAACCTGGGCGACAAGAGTGAAACTCTGTCCTCACCCCCACCAAAAATAAAAATAAATAAATAAATAAAGGGACAAGCTGGGCCCATTAGTGCTCATCTGAAGTCCCAGTTACTTGGGAGGCTGAGGTGGGAGGATTGTCTGAGGTCATTAGTTCAAGGCTGAAGCACACTATGATCTCACCTGTGAACAACCACTGCACTCCAGCCTGGGCAACAAAGCAAGACTTGTTTTCTTAAAAAAAAAAAAAAAAAAGGAGAAATGCAAGATGAAAATAAATTACCATGATTGGTTTTAAAAGATAGAGGCTGGCCGGGCACGGTGGCTCACACCTGTAATATCAGCACTTTGGGAGGCCGAGGCAGGTAGATCACCTGAGCTCAGGAGTTTGAGACCAGCCTGGCTAACATGGTGAAACCCCATCTCTACTAAACATACAAAAAGAATTAGCTGAGCGTGATGACGGGCGACTGTAATCCTAACTACTAGGGAGGCTGAGGCAGGAGAATCACTTGAACCTGGGAGGCAAAGGTTGCAGTGAGCCGAGATCATGCCAACTGCATTCCAGCCTGAGTGACAGAGTGAAACTCTGTCTCCAAAAAAAATAAAATATTAAAAGAAAAAAAGATAAAGGGAAAAGAAAATAAATGCTACCAAAAAAAAAAAAAAAAAAGCTGGTTTGACAGGATTAGAATCAGACAAAATGGAACATAGCAAAGGAAACTAAGGCTGATTTTACATATTCACATAGCAACAAAATCCCTAGATATGATATTAATCAAATCCAAGAGTAAAAATCATTTAAATTCAATACTTTATTAGAATAATAAAACTAAGTAGAGGTTATCCCAAGAGTATAAGAATAATTCAACATTAGGTTTCCTAATACAATTCACTACATTAGCAAATTGAATTAAGCAAAACTCATATGATCACCTCAATAAAAAGCACCCCCCCACCAAAACAATCCTATCTTCTAGCTCCATTCCCATTTATACTGCTCAAATCATTCCTAATTTAAAAGGTTACACAGTTAAACTTCCCTACCTTAACTCAATAAATAACAGACCCTATAGTTAAAACTGTACTATTATTAGAATATTGGAAATATCCAATTAAAGTTATGAGCTAGCCAAGGATATTCACATCATCCCAATTATTTGACATCATACTGGCAGTCTTAGCCTATGCAATAATGGAAAAAAGCATAAAAAGAAAATGAAAACCACCCATATTCACAGATATTTTACTGACAAAATCAAAAATAAATAAAAAGTGTAACTCGAGATAGTTACACACAACACTAAAATTTAAAAATTACCAGCTTTCTTCATAAATCACAAATAATCAGAAATGAGTGAAATCCAATTCATTTTTAACAAATCCCATTTATCAAAAATTGAAAATACTTAAAACTGAGTAAGAAATGCATAAGACTCATCTGAAAAACACTTAGAACTTTAAGAACATAAAATAACCTGAATAAATGAAGAGATACAACATTCATAGATGGTAAGATTTGGTATCAGAAAGCCAACTCTTCAAATTAGTTTATAAATATAATGCAATCACATTCCAAGTTGAAATGGAATTTAAGAAACGCTGATTCTAAAAATCACCTTAAGTGTTAGTATAAGTATACAGCGACAGCAAAGAAATAGAAAATTTTGTATGGCTTACCCTATTGAATATTAAAATACATGATAACACTATAATAATTAAAAGGGCCTGGGAATTCACACAGGAATAGAACAAGATAGGGTTAAGAAATAGTTCTGCATATAATGAAATAAGATATTATTAATAGTGATGCAACTGGATATCTACTTGAGTAAAAAAGTAAAATTCTTACCTTATAAACACAAAAAGAACTTCTTAAAATGTAAGAAGGTAGATATTTTTATTTTATTTTTTTCTGAGACAGGGTCTGGCTCTGTTTCCCAGGGTGGTGTGCAGTGGCACAATCATGGCTCACTGCAACCTCCAGCTCCTGGGCTCAAGCCATCCTCCCACCTCAGCCTCCCAAGAAGCTGGGACTGCAGGTACACGCCACCATGCCCAGCTAATTTTTGTGTTTTTTATAGAGTCAGGGTTTCACCATGTTGACCAGAGTAGTCTTAAACTCCTGAGCTCAGGCCATCCACCTGCCTCAACCTCCCAAAATGCTAGGATTACAGGTGTGAGTCACCACACCCAATCAAGAAATATTTTTTTTAAAATTCTCCTATATTTTCTTCAAGTATTTGTGTAACCTTGGGTCTGGGGCCTGTTTAGCTAAGCAATGGCCGGAACGCTAAAGGAAGATAACAGTTTAGATTTTATACAAATTAGAATTTCTGATGAAAAAGTAGCATGAATAATAATAAAAAATAATAGACGTGGCTGGGCATGGTGGCTCAGGCATGTAATCCTAGCATTTTGGGAGGATGAGGTGGGTGGATTGCTTGAACCCAGGAGTCCGAGACCAGCGTGGGCAACATGGTAAAACCCTGTCTCCACCAAAAACACAAAAAATTAGCCAGGTGTGGTGGCATGTGCCTGTAGTCACAGTTATTCGGGAGGCTGAGGTGGGGAAATCACCTAAGCCCAGGAGGTTGAGGCTGCAATAAGCAACGATCACACCACTGCACTCCAGCCAGGGTGACAGAATGAGACCCTCAAAAATAAAAAATAAAAATAAAAATAGATGTCTAATAAGCATATTTAAAATGTTCAGCTTTAATGATCACAGAAATGCAAATAAAAACAATTTGCATTTTTTCACATGTCCCTGCTCCCCTGAATATTATTTATAGCTGGCATTCTCACTGACTGGTCGGTGCCCATACCAAATTGGTTTCTATTATTCTGAATATCTCCTTCCCCAAACAAGTTGGCAAATATCAAAAGAAAATTTTAGCATTTGCAGAAACAAATCTTGTTACATGCTGAAACACCGTTAGAGAGAGTGAAAACTGGTGTGAAATTTTTTTGTACAACTTGGCAGCAATACCAAAAGCCTTAAAAACATATGTTGAACCACAAAATAATTATTAAAACTAGTAAATGAGGTCAACAAAGTTACAGAATACAAGAGAAAGGATGTAGAACTCAATTGGAGGCTGGGCACAGTGGCTGATGCCTGTAATCCAATCAAATTGGGAGGCCAAGGCAGGTGGATCCTTTGAACCCAGGGCTTCGAGACCAGCCTGCACAACATGGTGAAACCCTGCCTATTTTTTTGGTATAAATTTTTTATATAAAATAAATTAAAATAAAAAATAACTCAATTGGATCTGTATAATCTAGTACTAAACAATCCAAACATGAACTTAAGAAAATGCTTCCATTTGCAATAGAATCAA
This sequence comes from Cacajao melanocephalus, assembly GCA_963573385.1. Classification (NCBI taxonomy): domain Eukaryota; kingdom Metazoa; phylum Chordata; class Mammalia; order Primates; family Pitheciidae; genus Cacajao; species Cacajao melanocephalus. Next base: position 5,014 of record CAUYLG010033573.1, read on the forward strand.
AAAGAATAAAATACTTAGAAATAAATTTAACAAAAGAAGTGTAAGACATGTATACTGAAAACTGCAAAACACTGTTGAATGAAATTAGAGAAGACCTAAATAAATATAAAGACATCCCATGTTCACAAATCAAAAGACTTCATTTTGTTATGACAGCAGTACTCACCAAATTGATCTCCAGATTCAACAGAATCCAGACTGAAATCCCAGCTGCCAAGTTTTTGTTAGTTTGCTTTGGCAGTATATGACAAACAGATCCTAAAATTCATATGGAAATGCAAGGGGCCCAGAATAGCCAAAACAACTTTGAAAAAGAACCAAGTTGGAGGACTCACACTTCAAATTTCAAAACTTACTACAAAGTTACAGTAATCAATACAGCATGGCATAAGAGTAGAGATTTACATCAATCAAATATAACTGACAATTCAGAAATAAACCATTATATTTATGATTATTTTATTTGATTTTCAACAAGAGTGCCAAGATAATTCAATGGGAGAGAAACAGTCTTTTAATAAATGGTGCTGGGACAATTGATATCTACATGTAAAATACTGAGGTTAAGCCCTTCCCACACATCATATACAAAAACGAACTCAAATAAATCATAGACCTAAATATAAGACCTACAACTTTTAGAAGAAAATAGAGTAAATCTTCGTGACCTTGGATTAGTTAAAGCCTTCTCAGATATGACACCAAAAGCACAAATGACAAAACAAAAACTATATAAATTGGATTTTTTCAAAATTATGAACCTTTGTACTTCTAAGGACATCGTCAAGAAAAGTGCAGAGATAACAGAATGGGAGAAAAATACTTTCAAGTCATATGTCTGAAAAGAGATTTATCCCAGAATGTGTAAAGAACACATACAACTCAACAATAAAGGACAAATTAACCTATTTTTAAAATGGACAAAGGATTTGAATAGACAGCTCTCTAAAGAAAGTGTAATGACCATTAAGCACATGAAGATTGCTCAAAATCATTAGTCATTATGGAAATGCAAACCACAGTGCGATACCATCTCACACTCATTAGGATGGCTAGAAAGTCCAGATGAGGATGTGAAGAAATCAGAACCCTCATTTTGCAGGAGGGATTGTAAAGTGGTATAGTCCCTTTGGAAACAGTCTAGCAGTGGTTCAACTATTTTTTCTTTCTTTCTTTTTTTTTTTTTTTGTGTGTGTCGAGACTGGGATACGAACTATTTTTTTCTTTTTTTTTGAGGCACGATCTCACTCTCTCACCCAGGCTGGAGTGTAATGGCACAATCTCAGCTCATTGCAGCTTCAACTTTCCCAGCTCAAGTGATCCTCCCACCTTAGCCTCCCAAGTAGCTGGGACTACAGGTACACGCCACCCCTAAGCTATTTTTTTGTATTTTTCATAGAAATGGTGTTTCGCCATGTTGCCCAGGCTACCCAGGCTGGTCTCGAACTCCTGGGCTCAAGCGATCTGCCTGCCTTGACCTCCCAAAGTGCTGGAATTACAGGGGTGAGGCACCACACTGAGCCACTTCAATATGAAACATAAAGATACCACGTTATCCAGTAATTACATTTCTTGCTAAATGCTCAAGGAGACTGAAAACATATGTACACATAAAAGCTTGTACATGGCCTGGGCAGAGTGGGTCATGCCTGTAATCCAGTGCTGTGAGAGGCCATGGCGGGAGAATCACTTTAGGCCAGGAGTTCAAGACCATGTCTCTACAAAAAATTAAAAAATTAGCCAGGCATGGTAGCCCACACCTGTTGTCCTAGCTACCTGGGAGGCTGAGGGGGGAGAATTGCTCAAGCCCAGTAGTTTGAGGTTACAATGAGTTATGATGCCACTGAGCTCCAGCCTAGCAGGCTCTCCGGAGTGAGACCCTGTCTCTAAAAAAACTTTTAATTAAAAAAAAAAAGCTTGGGAGGCCGAGGCGGGTGGATCACCTGAGGTCAGGAGTTCAAGACCAGCCTGGCCAGCATGGTGAAACCAAATCTCTACTAAAAAAATACAAAAATTAGCCAGGTGTGGTGGAAGGTGCCTGTAATACCAGCCACTCGGGAGTCTGAGGCAGGAGAATCGCTTAAACCGGGTAGGGGGAGGTTGCAGTGAGCTGAGATCATGCTACTGCACACTAGTCTGGACAACAGAGCGAGACTCTGTCTCAAAAAAAAAACAAAAAAGCTTATACATGAAGGTTCATAGCAGCATGATTTGTAATAGGCAATGTAAATATCCCATGTTCGTAGGTTATAAGATTTCTTTTCGTTATGATGGCATTACTCACCAAATCGATCTATAGATTCAACAGAATCCAGACTGAAATCCCAGCTGCCAGGTTTTTGTTTATTTTAGCAGGAATGAATTGGCATTGATTAGAAGCTGCCCCCGATTCAGATATTAACACATGAACACGAAGTACCTATTATAACTCCTTCAACTGATAAATAAACAAAATAATGGATAGATACATCCATGTAATATTATTTGACAATATAAAAAAAAGAAGTACTGAAACTTACTACAACATGGCTGACCCTTAAAAACACGATGCTGCTGGGCACAGTGGCTCACACCTGTAATCCCAGCACTTTGGGAGGCCGAGGAGGGCAGATCACGAGGTCAGGAGATCGAGACCATCCTGGCCAAGATGGTGAAACCCCGTTTCTACTAAAAATACAAGAATTAGCTGGGTGTGGTGGTGCACAAGACTGAGGCAAGAGAATCCCTTGAACCCAGGAGGTCGAAGTTGCAGCGAGCTGAGATCTCGCCACCGCACTCCAGCCTGGTGAAAGAGTGAGACCCTGCCTCAAAAAAAAAAAAAAGTATCATATATATGTATATGATACTAAGTGAAAGAAGTCAGACCAAAAGGGCCACAAAGGATTCCACATATGTGAAATGTCCAGAATAGGCAAATTCATAAAGATAGAAAGTAGCCTGGTTGTTAGCAAAGGTTGAGGGAAGGGAGGAATGCAGAGTGACTGCTGATAGGGATGAGGTTGGTTTTGAGGTGATGAAAATGTTCTTTGAATAAGAGTAGTGACAGTAGGAAGACATTTAAAAAAATATTTAAGAGAAAAAATATTCATCTGGGCACGGTGGCTCATGTCTATAATCCCATCGCTTTGGGAGGCCAAAGTGGGTGGATCCCTTGAGGCCAGGAGTTTGAGACCAGCCTGGCCAACATGGTGAAACCCCATCTCTACTAAAAATACAAAAATTAGTCGGGCATGGTGGTGCACACCTGTAATCCCAGCACTTCAGGAGGCCGAAGCGGGTGGATCCCTTGAGGTCAGGAGTTTGAGACCAGACTGGCCAACATGGTGAAACCACCGTCTACTAAAAATTCAGAAAAAAAAATTAGCCAGGTGTGGTGGCACATGCCTGTAATCCCAGCTACTCAGGACACTGAGGCAGGTGAATTGCTTAAACATTGGAGGCAGAAGTTGCAGTGAGCTGAGATCATGCCACTGCCCTCTAACTTGGGGGACAAAGTGAGACTCCATCTCTGGGGGAAAAAAATTATAAAATAAGACAGTAGTGATAGCCATACAACTCTGTGAATATCCTACAAACTCCTGAATTGTAGACTTTAAAAAGGTCAATTTTATATGCAATTATATCTTAATAAAGATATTTTTAAAAAACAAAAATGCCAAAACTCATAGGACTCTACAAGATGGATACCTTAATAAACTTCTCTCTCTCTCTCTTTTTTTTTTGAGATGGAGTCTTGCTCTGTCACGCTGGAGTACAGTGGTGTCATCTCAGTTCACTGCACCCTCCGCCTCCCAGGTTAAAGGGATTCTCCTGCCTCAACTCTAGAGTAGCTGGGATTACAGGCACCCACCACTACGCCTGGCTAGTTTTTGTATTTTTAGTAGAGATGGAGTTTTGCTATGTTGGCCAGGCTGGTCTTGAACTCCTGACCTCAGGTAATCCTCCTGCGTTGGCCTCCCGAAGTGCTGGGATGACAGGTATGAGCCACCATGGCTGGCCAATAAACTTATCTTTAAAGAAGATTCGTATACCCTTTTATCAATTCTAAGTAAACATCCTCAGAAAACACTAAATATCCAGAAAGATTTAGCTTTAAAGATGTTTGTTATAGCACTGCTAAAAAGAGGAAATAAACATACATTGAACAGTAGGAGCCTGGATATTTATGGAACACTATGTGGCCATTATGAATGTCATAAGAAATTAATCATTGATGAAAACAGGTAATATATCAGGTCTCAGCAGGAAAGCAGGCACATTCAGATTGGGTAATCTAAGTAGGGTTTAAAAAGGGTATTGTTTATACAGCAGGGTGTAGGAAAACCACAAGCTATAGGGCAGTACTTGGCAATCAGAAGCAGGGGGGAGTGAATAGTTATTGGAATCAGGAAAAATAGCAGTGTGCAGAGAGCTGCCAGGTAGCCTGTCTTCCGTGGAGGGACACATCCAACCAGCTGAGACTCAGCAGAGAGGAACCCTGGGGAATGAATGTCCAGAACCTGCTCTCCTCTCACCTGACAGTCTCATTCTGGTGCCACCAGTAGATGCGGCCACTGGGACATCAGAGGGCAGGGGTCCCTTAAGACAGTCCATGCAGGAGCAGGGTGGAGAGGGAATCTGAAGGACACATGGAAGGTATCCAGCACAGATGGTCACAGCAGGAAACAAAAAGAGTAGTTTATAAGAGACTACGCTTGAGAAAATTACAGATAATATACAACTTAAGAAATTCTGGGGCAGGCACGGTGGCTCACACCTATAATCCCAGCACTTTGGGAGGCCGAGGCAGGCGGATCATGAGGTCAGAAGTTCAAGACCAGTCTGGCCAATATAGTAAAACTCCATTTCTACTAAAAAATACAAAACACAAAAATTAGCCAGATGTGGAGGCACACGCCTGTAGTCTCAGCTACTTGGGAGGCTGAGGTAGGAGAATCACTGGACCCTGGGAGGCGGAGGTTGCAGTAAGCCAAGATCACGCCACTGCATTCCAGCCTGGGCGACAGGGTGAGACTCTGCCTCAAAAAAAGAAAAAAGAAGAAAAAAATTCTGGAACAATTGTGAGGCCAAGGTGGGTAGATCACTTGAGGCCAAGAGTCAAGAGTTCAAGGCCAGCCTGGCTAACATGGTGAAACCCCATTTTTACTAAAAATACAAAAATTAGCCAGGGATGGTGGCATGCACCCAGTTACTCAGGAGGCTTAGGCACCAGCATCACTTGAATCTGAGAGGCAGAGGTTACCGTGAGCTGAGATCATACCACTGTACTCCAGCCTGGGCAATGGAGCAAGACTGTCTCAAAATAATAATAAAATTAATAAGTAAAAGTTTTTTCTACAAATGTTGGGTATTGCTTTTATGAAACAAACTATGTTCACTTTTTTTTAAGGAACTCAGTAGGGCAGTAGAAATATTTAAATTCCAATTCTCAGTAAACCCTATTTATCCTTCCCCAACTAAGTTTGCTCATGACAGAATGTAAATAAAAGGTGACCTAACCTTATTACATGGATACTACAACTCATTTTGAAGTCATCAGTAACAGGAAGGGCACAATTTACTCAGTTTCTTACAAATCACTTTCATTCTTCAAGTACTTGTAATAGTAATGAGATCACAGCATCCTACAATTCACAGGTCAAGTACTGGATTGCTTCTAGCCTGTTATAAAACTTTAAAAGGAAGGAAACTACCATGATTTGGTTTCCACATGATGTTACATTGACATTGCCTTGAGTTGAGTATTTTAATAGGTAGAGCTGCTACCACTCACCCCCAAAACCAGAGCAAGTGATTTTGACAAGTGGTTTGAAAAAACGCTATGTTTTGTTCTCTGCACAATTTCACTTCCCCAGGTTCAAGCAGGAAGTCAGGTTCTTAGTAATTCTTTGTCTCAGTATTTTGTGTTCACAGGAGAGAAAGTAGCATTTTTCTGCGGGTAGGTATTCCTTAGTCTCAGGAATGAAACTGCAAAGATTTGAAACAGACACACTCCTCTATCCCCAGATAAAGAATCAATGGGTCTATATTTCATGACATCTAAGAAATCACCAATTATAAGCTGCATCCTGATTCAGATATTAAAACATGAACAAAAAATACTCACTATAATCAATAAAACACAATATGTTATTTAAGGTGATCCTTAGCATTTAGAATTTTTAAAAAGTATTTTTAGCTTAAAAGGCTCATACTACGGATGACAGTTTTAAGCAGTAGGACTTTGGGGAAGATAACTTCAGACTATGTCACAAAACCCTTAAATTTATATACCCTTTAGCCCAACAATTCTACCTCAAGGGACTTTTCCTCAAGAAAAGCACTGGACAAATATGGAAAGATGGACAAAGAAAGAAGATTGCTACAGCACTGGTTATACTAGTAAAACCTAGAAACAACATTAAAGTAGAAAACTGGGGAAATCAGGTTTTCTATTTTAAGATAGAATTTTTATTCTATTCTATTTTTATTTCTGTTCTGTTTTTATTTAGGATAGAAAATGGTAGTAATTCAAAAGATTCAAGACCCTGAAAAATGTTCATGGCATAGTGAACAGCAGGTCACAGATCAATTAGAAAAAAGTCACAAGAAAATATACGCAAAGAAAAAAGTACAAAAGGAGTTTTAGAAAGAACCGAGAAAATGGAAAGACAAAATTCAAATTCAGCAAAAATCTTCTGACTACAACGGCTCATGCCTGCAATCCCACTGTTTTTGGAAGCCTAAGTGGGAAAACTGCTTGAGGCCAAGAGTTCAAGACTAGCCTAGGCAACACAGTGAGACCCCCCGCTTCTAAAAAAGAAAAAAAAATTAGCTGGGCATTGGCAGTGCATGTCTGTAGTCCCAGTCCCAGCTCCTCGGGAGACTGGTGGGAGGATGGCTCGAGCCCGGGAGTTCTAGGTTGCAGTGAGCTATGATGACACCACTGTACTCTTGAGCCCGGGTGACACAGTGAGACTCTGCTTCAAAAAAAAAAAAAAAAAAAAAAATCCTTAGGTAAAGTCTTGGTTTACGTGCAGGGCAAGTGCAGGCGGTTCTGCAGCCAGAAGCTATCAAACCTTCCGGCTTCCTGGACCTGACCTTCCACAGCTCCCTCTCCGCAGGTACTTGTCTGTGAGGTGTCCTAGGTTGATCAAGAGTGAATTCAAAATTGGTCTGCCATGAACTGGAAGATGCTTGAATATTCACCCCTGCTGCTATAATTTCTTGGCAGAGAAACCATTAATTCTCTTTCTGGCATTTGCTGGAGTTGAAATATACCAAAGGAAAAGGGAAACTAGAAGCTGAAGAGAAGCAGCATGTGAGAAGGAGATAACTGAAGAGTAATCCAGGGTATTCCGCTGAGCATTTCATGCACAGCTGTTGCTCAGGTCCTGACAACTCTATGAGGTACTTTCCAATTGAAAGAATGGCTCACGCGGTACATGGTGAAGAGCAGAACCAGAAACTGATCCCAGGTCAAATGCGTTCAACCACAGTGAGCTGCACTCCCTTCCTGAACTCTTAATGTAAATGTCAGTCTAAGTGGACTGCAGCTGAGAAGACAGTTATCCAAAAATATGTCCGAAGATACATTCCCAACCTATACTTTTAACTTAAAACAATGTGGTTTATTTTTATTATTTTTTTAGACAGGGTCTCACAAATCACCCAGGCTGGAATGCAGTGGTGCAATCCCAGCTCACTGCAACCTCAACCTCCTGGGCTCAAGTGATCCTTCTGCCTCAACCTCCCAACTAGCTGAGACTACAGATGCCCACCACCATGCCAGGCTAAGTTTTGAATTTTCAGTAGAGAAGGAGTTTCACCATGTTGGCCAGGCTGGTCTCAAACTCCTGGGCTTAGGCAATCTGCCAGCCTCAGCCTCCCAAAGTGCTGGGACTACAGGTGTGAACCACCACGCCCGGCCAACAACACAATGTGCATGTTTATAAACTTTTAAAAGAGCCATTATTTCATTTTGGTTGGGTGAGGTGGCTCATACCTGTAATCACAGCACTTTGGGAGGCTGAGGTGGGGGGATCACTTGAGGTCAGGAATTCAAGGCCAGCCCATCCAACACGACAAAACCCTGTGTCTATGAATAATACAAAGATTAGGCAGACATGGTGGTGTCTGCCTATAATCCCAGCTACTTGGGAGGTTGAGGCACCAGAATTGCTTGAACACAGCAGGCGGAGGTTGCAGTGAGCTGGGATTGCACCACTGCGTTCCACCCCGGGAGACATTGTGAGAACGAACCACTGCACTCCAGCCTGAGCAACTAAGCCAGATTCTGTCTCAAAAAAAAAAAAAAAAAATGTATTTTGTTTACTAAAATACCTTTGTAAAAAGGGGGTGGAGTCTTCTAAAACTTACATGAATTTTCCTTATTTTCAAGAATGTACCAGGTGCCTAGCGTACTCAGAGTAAACACACTCATATGAAGGCATGTCTTTGTGATATTTTAGATCTCTGGGAAAAAGAAGATTCAACAAGTTTCCAGAAGTCAGGCAGTAGGGGGAGATAAATAACTGAAATAAAAAATTTTTACAGCCGGATGCAGTGGCTCACGCCTATAAACCCAGCACTTTGGGAGGCAGATCGCTTGAGTTCAGGAATTCGAGACCAGCCTGGGCAACATGGCAAAACCCTGTCTGGTGATGGCGTGGGTGACTGAGAGAGGCCCAGCATCATGAGAAAATATCTACTGTGTATCGCTAGCCTGGGAAAAGATGAAAGTTCAAAATTTGAAGTATGATTTCGACCGAATGCATACAGCTTTTGCAACATCTATAAAGCTGAAAAATCCTAAGTCGAACCATCATAAGTAGGGACCTATACTGGGAGGTAGGAAGAGTGCATGTTTAATTGGAGGTAGGGAAGAGGCCATCCCAGCTAAAGCCTCGTCTTTCAGAGTAGAAAGGCAATGGATAATGCCTGCGACTGGGTGGCTAAGGGAACACCAAACGGCAGCATTATAAACATGCTATTTAGAGTTCTAAGAGTTGAAGGTAGTTGGAGAAACATATTTCTGCCTGTAGGACCGAATCTTCAAAATAGGTGCATAAGGTGAGGCACAATGGTTCATGCCTATAATCCCGGCACCTTGGGAGGCCGAGTCGGGAGGATTGCCTGAGCCTAGGAGTTTGAGATCAGCTGGGCAACACAGAGACCCTTTCCCTAGAAAAAAATTAAAAATTTTCCAAGTGTGGTTGTGCATGCTGTGGTCCCAACTACTTGGGAGGCTGAGATGGGAAGATTTCTTGAACCAGAGAGGTCAAGGTGGCTGTGTGCCGTGATGGTGCCACTGCACCCCAGCCTGGGAGACAGAGAAAAATCCTGTCTGAAAACAAACAAACAAGAAAAGGTGCATAATTAACTCTGTCAAAAATAAAAACTAGAGTAGTAATGAGGGTGATTTTGCTTACATGTTTCCCCAACTTTTTCAAAAAACTTAATGAAATCTAAAAGGCTACATGCTAACATGTCAACAGTGATGATCTCTAGTAATGGGATTGTGGGCCATTTACATTTCTTCTTTCACTTTTGAATTTCCCAAAAAAGTGCAGAACACAGAGCATATTGATCATAAATCAGAAAAAAAAAAAAAGGCGTTTTACTTCATGCCTGGTCCAAACCCACTCCAAGGTAGAAGTCCCGTCTCCGTCATTTTAGCTTTTGTTTGCTCTGCTGAAGCAGAGGGGCCTGCCAACTCCTTCATTCGCACAGCAAATATTTGTTGAACTCCTAAAAGCCAGGCCCTGCAAGGTGATTTCAATACCTCAGTCTTTTGAGTCTCCTGAAGTCCTCAATACCCAATGAGAGAGCCAGCTGGGAGAGGAGCTGAGCCAACACTTCTCATCCCTCATGCCACTATGGCCACCTGGGGCTTGATATAGCCGGTCCCGGTGGGGTCTGAGGCTGGGGGAGCGCGCAAGCTATTTGAGGTACACAGAATTTACTTCAGGTTTCTCAAAGGAACTGCCTAGGTCTTCAGTCACCTCTGCGCCATGATGGCGTGCCCATTCTCTAACTCCCACATAGGCTGGATTTCAGTTCCCAAATATTTAAACAAAAGTCTGAGACATGGCGGAAGGGCACTGCTGAGGCGGCTGGAAGCTGTCTCAGCTGTTCCCGGTTGGGAGCAGCGCCCTGCAGAAAGGCAAGCCTGCGTTTGAATCCCAGCTTCACCATCTACTGGTGTAATTTACTTTCCCTCTCTAGGCCTTCACAGGGGACGGGGTCGTGTGGATTACACGAGGGTACAAGGACATCGACCCTGGTACACGAAGAAGACTCAAACAGTGACTACCTCTCTCTGCTGACAGGGCACCAGTCCTTTCTCAGCCTTGAAGGACTGGCTGGGATTTCTGGGGAGCTCACTTGAATTTCCAGCCTCCATGCCCTCCAATGGAGAGAAGAACACCCATGCCCCGCCTCCTTCCCGGGAATGTTCTGAGCCTAAACCAGGATGTGCACAGCACCAGGCAGAAGACCTCTTTGGTCCCGAAATAGGTGGCGGCACTCAGATTTTATTCAGCGAAAATTTCCTGACTCACCTCAACGTTACTACCAGGGAGATAATCAGGAAAAGAAAGAAGCCCTTTCCTCTTCCCCTGATCTTAGGAAAGCTTTATTTTCAGGGAGGACGCTATCCACGTGGAGATCAGGTGAGAGAGGCACCAGGTGTTCTTGACGCTCAACACAAACTCAACAGCCACTAAGCCAAGCATCCTGCTCCCAGAATCTGCCGCCGCCACCGAGAGGGTCCAACAAGCTGAATTTCTCCCCCAGCAAGACATCCTGAGGATCACGACCCTTTCTTCCCAGGAGAGCCCGAGTTTCTTGGACCTCGTTTGGAGAGGGGAGTCTGAGTTTTGCACTTTGGGAAGAAGGCGAGTCTGAGCAAAAACGGTTCCCTGAAGCCCGCGGGAGGATCTGAGCAGGCTCCATCCCGAGAAACACGGCGGAAGCACGCGCCGGCGTCCAGCTGAGCCCCCGCCACCCCCAGCCCGCCGGCACTCACGATCTCGGCCACGATGAGGAGGCCCGGCAGGGTGCGGAGGAACTCCCGGTCGTAGGCGAAGCTGCTGCTGCTGGTGGAGAAGTTCTCTGCGAAGGAGCTGGCGGTGGTGGTGACGGTGTGCGAGCGGGGGCGCTGCGGATCCTCCATCGTCGCGCCACGGCCGGGCTGGCGCGTCCCCAGGGACCCCCGGCGCGTCTGGGGCCGGACGCGCGGCCCTGCGCCCCCGGGACACCGGCGCGGGGGAGGGGAGCGCGGCCGGCACGGGGCAAGGGGTGCGCGGGGGGCGCCCGCCGGGGGCCGTCCAGGCGCGGCGCGTGTCCCTCGAGTGCGGGACGCCCCTAGCGCCTCGGTGCGCGGACTCCCGGGCTGCGCTGCGGCCCTGGAGGAGGAGGAGAGGAGCGAGGGGAGGCTGCGGGGCCGCCGTTGGAGGCCCGGAGGAGGGGAGGGGGCGTGGAGAGGGGCGGGCGGGAGGCGGGCAGGAGAGGGACCGCCCCGCGGAGGCGCCGCGGACGCCCAGCCTCTTCACCTGTTTCCCGACTCCCAGAGGCCGAGAAGGCGCCGCGTCGCGCCCAGGGTGGCTGGGCTGGCAGCCCGGCGGGCGGCGCGGAGGTGAGGGCGCAGGGGTCCTCCTGGCAGCCTTCGGCTCCCGCTCCCGGCCTTTGCCTCCGTCAGGCCCCGCCTGGCCCAGGCCCGCAGCCGCCACTGACCTGTTTCCTTCCACCTGGGCGGGTCGGGGGCCGCGGGCATTGGAGCTCCTTAAGGAAACCCCGGCAACCGGGGGCCCCGCCGCTCCAGGACTGGGCGCGGAGGGAAGGACTGAGCGGGGACCGAGGCAGGGCGTGGCGTGGGGCCTCGAATGTTGGGGAAACGGCAGGAATGATGACCCGGCCGGACCTTAGACCCGAGATCGATGAGAGGCCGCAGCACTGCCGGGAGACGGCCAGCGCTTCTCCCCTTCCTGCTGCGGCCGCCACCGGAGCGCGGTGTTGTTTCCTGCCCCTCCTGTCGGGAACAATTTGAGGAACCAACTTAATCACTTGGCTTTGAGGGCGCGACGCTTCCAGGAGCTCTGCGCGGCTCTGTCCCGCGGACCCGTGGAGCCTGGGTGACGGCGCCAGGGTCGGAGGAGGGGAGACGTTTGGGGTCCCCGGCCAAGATGAATCAGCGTGACCGTCCCGTCAGCCTTGGGAAAATAAATGTTTCAAGAAGGATTGAGAGGTGTGGTTTGTGTAAAGTTAACTTTAGGACAAACGAGCTGTGCTGTCCTGGCATGGGAAGGGGACGGGGATCCTCATTTAGTGAGGCAGCTTGTAACAGGGTCGGGGAAGAACTGCGCTCGAGCGCGGGTGCCTGCGTTTATCCGCTGTTTGATCCAGGGCGAGTGGCTCTACTTTTTGGGCCTCAGTAATGCCGTCGTAAAATGCAGGCTTTGACAGATGGACCTCTGAGTAAAAAGATTATCTTCCGCTTGATCCCTCCCTCTATTTTGTGAAAGGGTGGCAAGAAACATCTTAGCTGAAAGCCACCAAAAGAAAAGGAAATAATCTTTGGCTATAAATCAAGGGTAACTTTGGATTCACAGCGAAGGCATTCCTGCTGATCTGTTCCAAAACAGGTTAAAAAAGAGATCAGAAGGGACATTTTATTCACAGTGTCTTATCAAGTGTGCCTAGAAGAAAGCAAAAACTACAATCTAATAAAAGAAAACAAGGAATTAGTGTCTTTTAAGTATAGGGCCTAGCCAGGAAGACCTCCAGGTAAAGCATGGCCAAGATGATTTGGGGAAATTCCATCCATCCATATGCATTTGGTAAGCACCCTGGGCTGGTGGGTAAATTTTAAAAATTTAAAATATAGCACTTTCCCCTGGAGCAGTAGTTCTCAAAGTGGTCCTTGGACCAACAGCAGGCAAGTTCCCTGGGAACCTGTCAGAAAATGCAAGTTCTCAGGCCCCACCCCCAGCCTCACTGAATCAGAAACTCTGAGGGTGGAGCCAGGAAGCTGTGATTGAACAAGCCCTCCAAAAGACACTGATGCCTGTTGAAGTTAGCTGCTGCTTCAGAGAAACTGCTAATGAGTTTGGAGGAAATAAGAGATACATACATGAAATGGCTGGAGGAGACTCAAGCATCATGCATGACATTTAGTGAATACAAAAGACAGAAAGGGAGTCTAGACGACTCTATTTCCATAATACAAAAGACAATCCTCTCTTAAAATTCTTGTGGTCAAATGGATTTCTAAATTCAGATTTTTTTTTAATTTAGAAAGGTAAAATGTACATGTACCACATATTACATAATACCTTCAATGAGGTGGGCAGTGACACTAATAAAATACACTAATTTTCTGCAAGGAAAATTACATGAATGACCTAAGTATATGCTTGGATTATTTATTGCAATGTATCAAATGTTCACAAAACATTAATAACTTAAAATAACCATTTTACTTGCTCAGGAATTTGTTGTTTCAGGAATTTAGGAAGGGCTTGGCTGGCAGGTTCTTCTGCTTTGCATGGTATAATTGGAGTCATCTACTCAGCTGCTTTCAGCTGGTGACTTGGCTGGGCTAGAAGGTCCAAAAAGTCTTCATTCCCATTTGTGCATTTCAGTGCTCTTTCAACTTGCCTCTTTCTCTGCAACTTGGGCTTTCTAACAGCATGAGAAGCTCATAGTGGTTGGACTTCTACCTGGCACCTGGCTACTGGAAGAGACTTTCTACTAAGGGCAAATGCAGAAGCAGATCTTTTAAGGCCTCAACCTGAAGGCTACACAGACTCATTTCCACCACACTTTATTGGTCTAAGCTAATGAATGACAAGGCCAACCAGATTCACACACAAGGGAAACAGATACCACCTGTGGATGGGAGGAGCAATAAAGAACAGTGGCTGTCTTTTAATCTACTAGGTGAGATAAGCACAAAGACAATAAATAGCTTCGAATCAGTTTAGGTTAGGTTTTTCTACCAAATATGTTTTCTGCAAGATCAGGAAAAAAATTTTGGTTTTCAGCTTTTGGGATTTCAGAATTTCAGAGAAAAAAATTATACACTAGTTGGTTGGTTGCAAACTAGCTGCCCCTTTCTAACTGCTGCCTACATTTGGGTGATTGTCTACACCTGAAACTCTGATTGGTGCCCATTCTTCCAATAACACCCTTATCCAGTCTACCTTCCATCTTCTTGCACGAATTATTGTCCTGAAATCCCAAACTAAGGTACCACTATGCACAGCATAAGGGCCTATATAAGATATTTCAGCCTATCTCTTCTGATCCCTTTTCTCAACCACTCTAGAATGCATACTATTTCAGCCCCAGATCCATTTTGCATCTATCTCTGGAAGTGTGACCACTTTATGCCCATAGCCAGCTTTTCTTTTGGCCTACAAGGCCTCCTACCTTCACTCAGAGCTCAGACTCTGCAGTCTTCATGGGCCATTTTAAATGCCACCTTTTCTGTGATTTCTTTGGATTTCCATGAGCTTTGTTCTTTTTGTTTTAGAATTCGTTGATTTTATGCACTTCTTTTTACTGCCTCTCTAGAGATATGAATTACCCTTCCTTGTCTGTCACCCACCTCAGGAGGTATTGAACGAAAGCTGAGGCTCAAACCTTTTATTTATTTATTTTTTTGAGACACGGTCTTGTTCTGTCACCCAGGTTGGAGTGCAGTGGCACAATCACAGCTCACTGCAGCCTTGACCTCCTAGGCTTAAGCGATCCTCCCCACTCAGCCACCTGAGTAGCTGGGACTACAGGCGATCACCACCACATCCAGCTAATTCGTGATGTTTTTTTCTTTCTTTCTTTCTTTTTTTTTGGAGAGATGAGGTCTCACTTTGTTGCCCAGGCTGGTCTCAAATTCCTAAACTCAAGTGTTTCTCCCACCTCAGCCTCCCAAAGTGCTGGGATTACAGGTGTGAGCTACCATGCTGGTTCCAAACTTCATTCTTAAATGCAGAAAAATGTCAAAAGAAAAGCTAAGCCCTGTGCCCCCATAATGACTTAATGCAGAAGAGAGCTTCCAGCTGAGACTTGTGGGAAGTATTTGATTTGTAAGAAGTGAGAAGAAAATGAAAACAGGTTCAGCCCAAGTAATACCACATGTGCCAGGACAAGCAGGTATTGTGTAAATAGGCACAGAGAAATCTAAGATCTGTTAGCACGGAGTATAGGGTTGAGGGTTTATGCAGAGTCTAAAATATGGCTGCCACAAGGCCATATTACCCAACCAGCCAAAGTTATGAGACACAACACTCTTAAGGGTCTGTAGGGCCCAGGTCATTCAGGGGAAGCCCACGACTCATCAATAATTTAAAGAAATAAATAAACAGCATATGATTTCCACCTGCTATCTGAGAAAGAGCGGGCCAAAGGATATTCCCATTTTTTAGGCAATTTTCACAAGTTTCTTCATGTTTCTCTACACTGTTATTCTAGTTTAAAATTATGGTTGGTTCACGCAAGAATCATCAATGGATGTTAAAATTAGTGGATGAAAATGTGATGAGAAAAAGGACATTTACATTATCTCTTAAAAAACAGAAGTAACAAAATAACAAAAAGATACTTACATCGTCTCAAAGTCTGTCTTCAAAGGATACTATTCTCCCTTTGAAATTCATAACTGTACAGTGGAGAAACCTTTGGATATCACTAGACATTATCTCCTAATATGATGTAGTGAGAAGGATACAACATCACTTCTGTGATATTCTTACCAAATGCGTAACCTGAATTTAACCATGAGGAGGGAGCAGACAGACTGAAATTAAGGGTCAGTTTATTAAGCGTCAAGTTCACAAAAGACAAACACTGAGGAACTTTTTCGTACTGAAAGAGACTAAGGAGACCTGACAGTAAAACGCAATGTGAAATCCTAGATTAGAGCCTGGGCTGGAAGAACAAGGGTGGGACAATTGGTGAAATCAGAATAAATTGTGTAGATCAGATAAACATTGTATCAGTGTTACATTGATACAATGATAACATTGTATCTGTTATATTGGTATAATGATAACATTGTATCTGTTACATACATTGTATACAATGATAACATTGTATTAGTGTTAATTTTGCGATTTTAACGCTTATACTCTAGTTAAGAAAGTGTTAACATTTCAGGTATCCGGGTAAAAGTTTATATAAAATCTTTTTACTATTTTTGCAGCTTTTTAAAGACTGAAATTATTTCAAAAAGAAAAGTTAAGAAAATAAAAATAATTCCTTATGGCTGATTAAAAATAGAGCTCTCTAATCCAAACACTTGTTCACACTCTCCAGGCACATTGGATTCGGTGGTTTATCCATCTTAGAACTTCCTGCCTCCCTTCATCTTGCTATTAATACTTGCCTTGGAAAAGAAATCAGATGCTTGGCTGAGAAGTGAGAGTGTTCTTCCCACTCCAGCCCCCAAAGCCACCAGTTTTCCATCTCCCATTTGGAAATAGGCAGAGATGGAACCTAAATCCATTCACTAATGAACTTCTGAATCTGGGGTGGGTTTCAGTTCCAAGAGGCTATTATCAATTTGACCAGAGGTTATAAGCCCAAATGACCACAGGCTTAGGCATATAAAGTAAGAAAATGAGTGAATTGGGCTCAATCATTTCCAGAATACCCTCTTGAATTGTATTCTTCTGAACCAGACACCCTTGGGCTTACATATTAACTTTGTATCAAGTTCTTCACTTATGCAAAGAATACATTCACTTTATTTTTCTCAAAACATGTGACCTACTGGATCTCACTCTCATTTTTCTCTTTAGTTTGAGACACAGGGACAAGAAATATTTCACTTTCCTCTCCCTATGAGGAAAATAACATTTGGAGAAATTGCAAATGTCATGAAATCAGCCCCAACATTTGAACTCAGTTGGGGCAGAATAGAAAGACAGGGTAGGGTGGAGGTGTCTGTGGTGAACAGGAGCACGAATGCTCTAAAGGGGCCATCTCAGTTTCTGCCCCACCTGATTATTGCCTTGTAAGAATCTGGGCCTCGAGTTGACAGAAATCCCAATTTTTATTAATAAATATTGGGAGCTAGTATCCTTTATTCTAAAACACAGTGTGCCACCACCTTTGTGGGCCAAACACATCTGAGAATCATCAGTTGATGCCTTCTGATTCAGGCAAAGCAAGAAGGCTTTCTCCTCTCTCTCTAGCTCCTCAGACCTCCAATCTCCCTGCAAGGCCCTCTGGAGGACACAAAATTTGGGTCAAGAGGGTGACTCTAAGAGCAGAGTAGCTGGAGGAAATATTTAGAAGAGTGGTGAATAAAATGTGAAATAAATGGGATGCTGCTAATGGCAGAAGATGGCTGTCTGAGCCACGGAAGTTTCAGACTGGGAGACTATGAGGGATGTTAAGAATTAATTTATTTAGAAGTAAGCATTCTTAGAAGATGTGACAATAACTAATTTATTGTTAACCTATTTTGTGCCAAGCACTATCTTAACTCTGAATAATTTTATTAAGTCACTGATTTAAAAAAACAAAACAAAACAAACAAAAAACCAAGTTTTGTGTGGGGGCAGTGGCTCATGCCTGTAATGTCAGTACTTTGGGAGGCTGAGGTGGGCAGATTGCTTGAATCCAGGAGTTCAAGACCAGCCTAGGCAACATGGAGAAACCCTGTCTCTACAGAAAATACAAAAATTAGCTGGATGTGGTTGTTCATATCTGTAGCCCAGCTGTGTATGTGACCTTGCACTTCAGCCTGGGAAACGGAGCAAGATCCCATCTCTTAAAAAAAAATTGTTAGAAATCTTGACCTTAATGAGAAAGATAGCTAAAGCTGCATCCATGGGCTCAACATTTATCTAATATGCCACTCACTATTAAAATATTCAACTCAGTAAGACACTATCCCTTCCCTTAATGAACAGGTCATCAAGAGAGTGAGAGAGATCAGTACATCAGTGATGAGTGGGACCCTTGCCAGGCCAAAGGTGGGCCCAGGGCCACTCCCATGTAAAGCGAGGGTGGTGAGTTCAGTCTGGGGCTCAGGCAGTTTCCTCAAGGAGCAGCTATTTAAACTATTTTCAAGGACCGTTCAAAGTTAGCTAAGCAAAGAACAAGGGGAAGGGAGGAAATTGTAGAAGGAAGGACATAACCTCTCCCAACAAGACACATGTGACCAGTGTGCTGACAAATGTAGCTAGAGGGAATTTCAACCCTCTCCTCTACCAGCATAGGAGACCGTCCCTGCTCCGTGTTCATTCCTTCGTGAACATTCACTACTTTGGGAGGCCAAGGTGGGCAAATCATGAGATCAGGAGATC
The DNA here is from genome assembly GCA_963573385.1 of Cacajao melanocephalus. NCBI lineage: Eukaryota > Metazoa > Chordata > Mammalia > Primates > Pitheciidae > Cacajao > Cacajao melanocephalus. The sequence goes on from CAUYLG010033573.1 coordinate 23,310, forward strand.
AAGACCATCCTGGCCAACATGGTGAAACCCCATCTCTACCAAAATACAAAAAATTAGCCGGGTGTGGTGGCATGCACCTGCAGTCCCAGCTACTCGGGAGGTGGAGGCAGGGGAAATGCTTGAACTCGGGAGGCGGAGGTTGCAGTGAGCCAAGACTGCAATGCTGCACTCCAGCCCGGGGACAGAGCGAGATTCCATCTCAAACAAAACAAAACAGAATAAAAACAAAAAATGTTCACTAAACCGTGCGTGGCAAAGGGGAAGATGTGGAGAAATTCCATCAATGAGCATTTATGAAGCTCGAGGCCAAACCATACTCACATCCTGTTTCAGATAGGGAAAGGGCACAGGGGTGGGGGTGTGTGTGTGTGTGTGTGTGTAAGAGAAGTGAAATATTTGAGTCTTTTCCTGGTCTTCAGACCTTTTACTTTTTTTAGCATTTGAAAAATCAGTAGAAAATTGAAATTTTTATATATATTTAAATGTATACACATACATTTTTCCACACAAAAATAAGAGGACTGGAGGATGGGGTAGGGTGGGTGGATACTAACAGTTAACTTGGTCCTCCTGTAGGGTGGCTTAGTTAACCCCACATCAGGTTGCAGAGCAGAAAATCACTGAGCTTTATTGAAGAAAGGCCAAGTTTACCTGAAACATGTCTTAAAGGGGCCCACTCAGAGAAAAAAACAGCATAAATGACAAGCAGATGGAAACCCATGAATAACTGTGTTTGAGGACCAGGCCCGAGTGAGATGGACATTGATTTTAAAGAAAACATCAGGTGAGTTTGGAGAAGCTGCCCTAGGAGTTCCCTGGAATGATGGGAAATCGCAAGGCAGTGGCTGCTAAAAATACCTTGTGCATGTTAATAGCACCTCGTCAAAAGTCCACGGGCCAAAATCTACAGGCTTTATTTGTATTTTACTGACAAACATTCTAGGCTCCCTTAAAAGGTCTTGAAACAGGTGAATATGAAGGTCCTAATGCCAATGCCTTTCTCTGCCCAAGGAGAGGGGAGGACCTGTCCACCCAAAGCTGACAACCCCCAAAGAAGTGCCAGGATAGTTGCAAAGTGAAATCAGAAACACATTAAAAAAACTGGACAGCAGGCCAGGTGTGGCAGCTCATGCCTATATTCCCAACACTTTGGGAGGCTGAGGTGGGCTGACTGCTTGAGCCTAGGAGTTTGAGTCCAGCTTGGGCAACATGGTGAAACCCCATCTCTACAAAAACAAACAAACAAAAACAAAACAAAAAACCCACAAAAATGACGCGGGTGTGGTGGTGAATACCTGCAGTTCCAGCTACTTGGGAGGTTGAGGCAGGAGAACTGCTTGAGCCTGGGAGGTTGAGGCTGCAGGGAGCCACAGTTTCGCCACTGTACTCCCTGGTGACAGAGGGAGACCCTGTCTCAAAAAAGAAAAAGAAAATCAGAATAATTACGCCCATAACATGCCTCACCAGAAGACTCTCTGAAAGGAACACATTAAGCAAGCAATTTAAGGAAAGGTGATTTGTTTACCAGGTTCTTTTGCTTTAGAAAGCATTAACTGGAAAGCTCTTCTGAGCCAAAGGAGCCAGGAAACATTTAAGTGTTTGTTTATGGACAATAAACTATTTGAGGCCTGATGGAGCTGAGAAATCTAAAGGTGGCTAGGGTCTCTATCTAAAGAGTCACCACCAAGAAGTATCAATAAAACATCAACTTTGTACAAAAGATATATTTAAGTATGCATTCTTGAAAAGTTACTGGCAAATAAAAGGTAAAATGTATTACAGGATTGTTCCAGAAATTCTATTGCCTGTCTTTTGTAATGCCAAGAATCACTCCTTTGTTTTTTAGTTTCCATGTTCAAATCCACTTTGCTAGAAGGTAAATAACTGGTCCTTCAGGCCCAGCCTGTGCTTGCTTTGGGAGTTGGGGGAGAGGCTTTGGGCCTGGGTAGCAAGGCCTCCATTGCACATGCTGAAGTAAGGTCAGCATTAGGTGTACGACTACATGACAAACTGTTCTCCCCTCCCTTGACCTGGTGAATCTGTAACCAGAAAAGCCAGTTAGATCTTCTGACGCATTCGGAGGGTGGAGGCTGGTGGAGAAGGAGCAGGGGATGCCTTCGTGGGAGCTGTGTTTTCACAGTGGGGAGTCCTGATGCCTTGCCTGGGAGGGCCTTCACAGACATCAGAGAATGATGGCACCACCAGAGAGAAGAGAATTCACCATGGGCACCTAGACTGGTGCCTGGCAGATGGCAAGCACTCAACAAGATCTGGAGAGAGAATGGGGTTCAAAAATGTGGTATTTTTCATAAATTCAGAATATGATGAGGCCTCCAAACAGTGCCCTGAGATCCAGCTGGGCACTGAGACTCACATACTGTTATTATTTTTCTTTTCTTTTTTTTTTTTTCCTTGAGACAGAGTCTCACTTCTTCGCCCAGGTTGGAGTGCAGTGGTGCAATCTCGGCTCACTGCAACCTCCGCCTCCCAGGTTCAAGCAATTCTCTGCCTCAGCCTCCCGAGTAGCTGGGATTACAGGCATGTGCCACCATGCCTGGCTAATTTTTGTATTTTAGTAGAGGCGTAGTTTCGCCATCTTGGTCAGGCTGGTCTTGAACTCCTGACCTCGTGATCCACCCACCTGAGCCTCCCAAAGTGCTGGGATTGCAGGTGTGAGCCACCACGTCCAGCCTGTTTTTATTTTTCTTCTCTCCACCTCTAGGAATGGTGCACATTCACTTTATCACACAAGGAGGAGTTTTACAAAGGCTTTGTTTGTTTGTTGAGTCAGAGTCTTGCTCTGTCACCCAGGCTAGAGTACAGTGGCGTGATCTCAGCTCACTGCAACCTCCACCTCCAAGGTTCAAGTGATTCTCCTGCCTCAGCCTCCTAAGTAACTGGGATTACAGGTGCACACCACCACACCCAGCTAATTTTTTTGTATTTTTAGTAGAGATGGGGTTTCACCACGTTGGCCAGGCTAGTGTTTTGTTTTTTTGAGTTGGAGTTTTGCTCTTGTTGCCCAGGCTGGAGGGCAGTGGTGCAATCTAGGCTCACTGCAACCTCTGCTTTCCAGATTCAAGTGATTCTCCTGCCTCAGCCTCCCAAGTAGCTAGGATTACAAGCATGCGCCACGTTGCCTGGCTAATTTTTGTATTTTTAGTACGGACAGGGTTTCACCATGTTAGTCAGGTTGGTTTCAAACTCCTGACCTCAGGTGATCCACCCTCCTCAGCCTCCCAAAATGCTGGGATTACAGATGTGAGCCACCGCACCTGGCTGTTTTGTTTTTGTTTGAGACAGTCTGACTTTGTCACTCAGGCTAGAGTGCAGTGGTGCAGTCAGAGCTCACTGTAGCTTCGACCTCTTGGGCTTAATGATTCTTCATTAGCCTCCCAGCAGCTAGGACTACAGGCATGCACCACCATGCCCAGCTAATTAAAACTTTTTTTTTTTTGGTAGAGACATGGTCTCACTATGTCACCCAGGCTGGTCTCAAATTACTGGCCACCAGTAATTTGAGTGTTCCTCATGTCTCGGCCTCCCAAAGCACTGGGATTACTGGCATGAGCCACCATGCCTGGCTTATGTAGGCTTTTTAAGACCCAAATTAGAGATTGCAATCACTTCCCTTCCGTAGTCTTTTCACTTATTTTAACGGCTCAGATATGGCAGAAACTCTGGTTGCCTGCTAGTGTCCACTCTCCCCTCCTTCAAAGATAGAATTCTAAAACTTTAGCTGGACACACAGCCACCTGATTAAAGATACTTCCCAGTCTCCCTCACAGTTAGGTGTGGCCAGGTGGCTACACAAATAAAAATAATAATAGTGTATACTCTTATATGTGTTGAGTTACTATCCTAAGTGCTTTAGATGTACTTTTCACAAGAACTTCATGAAATATTTAAAAACAGGAGCACAGATATGTTAAGGGACTTGGCCAAGGCCACACAGGTAGTGAGTGGTAGAGCTGGGGTTTCATCTCAAAAATGGGGATGCTGAGTTTGCAACTAACTCACATTTAGCCCAATGGATGAGAGCAGAACGTCTAGGCCATGCCCTCAAAGAGGAGAGGATTGTTGTCCGTTGCCCCTTTGCTCTTTCCTCCTAGCGAAAAATCACCATCTTAAACTACAAGATGGATGCTCCATATGAACTTGGCAGAACAGCAAGATAAAAAGAGCCTGGGTCGAGCGGGGTGCAGTGGCCTGTAATCCTCAGCTTTGGGAATCTGAGGCAGGAGGATCCCTTGAGGCCAAGGCCAGCCTGAGCAATATGGGGAGACTCCATCTCTACAAAAAACAAACAAAAAAATTAGCCAGGTGTGATGGCCTGACCACATAGTCCTAGCTACTTGGGAGGCTGATGCGGGAGGATTGCCTGAGCCTAGGAGTTCAAGGCTGCTGTGAGCTATGAACATGCCATTGCACCGCAGCCTGAGTGAGAGCATGAGACCCTGTCTCTCCAAAAAAAGAAAAAAAAGAAAGAAAGAAAGTAAAGAGCCTAGGTTCCCAGAGCCACAGAACTATCAGTCTTGATTTCCAATGTTTCGATTGTTGCATGAGAAAGAAATAAATGCTTAACTGATTTTAGCCATTGTTATTTGGAGCTGAAAGGGAGTCCTTTATCACAGCCACACTTTATCAAGGGGTATATCCTAACTAACTTAGGTCACAGAGGGAAGGGAAACGTATGTTTGAGCACCTACTGTATAACTGCTGTCTTCATATATTATCTCATTCAACTCCTAGAAAAGTTCTGCAAAATAGGCATCATTAGCCAGTATCTGCAATGAGGAATCTGAGGCCCAGGGCAGCAATTCATCTAAGATCACATAATTGGATAGTTGAATAGGCCAGGATTTCAATAAATCTTCACCCAAGGCCTCTTTTTCACTACTCTATAGCAATGCCTCCTGGAGACGGTGACTCATTCATAAGAGACATTTCCACATCTGTATCATGATTCATAACCCTTTTTTTTTAAATTCTTCAAAGCAATCTGATCAGATTGCTATTCTTAGTTCCATTTTATAGATGACAAAACAGGCAAGACATGCAATTATACCTCCAAAGCCAACAGAGAGCCTAGATTTAGAAGTTGCAGCTGCAGAAATTAAAGACTGATGATTCCTCTACAAATAGAACCAGTTTGAGACCCCAAAAGCCCTTATTTTTGAAGCTTGCAAAATATCTGCTCATTTTTCATGAATTTTAAAGGCGTGGGATGTTGCTATGAGACAGACAATCTGTGTTTAAGCTGATTTTTAGGGATCTTTCCTAAAAGGTTTGACTATTCCAGGTTTGTGGGTCACATTAGATCTTCTAGGCTTCAGGGACAGTTGCATGAAGTCCCTCAGCCTGGAAACTGGCCCTCTTTCAGAGACAAAGGTGGGAGTTATCAAGATTCTTGCATACTCTTCCATGAATAACCTTAAGGTGGGAGACCTGGAAACTTTCCCACCACCCAGCCCCAAGTCCCAAGTCTCACTGTTTTTCTTCTTTGGTTTCCTGTGGGAGAGCAGCTTTCTGTTACCAGTCTACGTAGGGGTAAATGGTGGCCAACTGCTCCCTACTACGTACTTCCTGAGTTAACAGGATGATATGGTTTGGCTGCATACCCACCCAAATCTCATCTTGAATTGTGACTCCCTCAATTCCCATGTGTCGTGGGAGGAACCCAGCAGAAGGTGATTGAATTTTGGAGGTGGGTCTTTCCTGTGCTATTCTTGAGTTAGTGAATGAGTCTCATGGGATCTACTAGTTTTAAAAATGGGAGTTTCCCTGCACAAGCTCTCTCTTGACTTGCTGCCATCCATGTAAGATGTGACTTGCTCCTCCTTGCCTTCCACCATGATTGTGAGGCTTCCCCAGCCATGTGGAAGCGTAAGCCCCATTAAACCTCTTTCTTTTGTAAATTGCCCAGTCTCAGGTATGTCTTTATCAGCAGCCTGAAAATGGACGAATACACAGGAATAACCAAATCAAGCTGGGTATCACACCTAATTTCCCCGGGAATGGGGAGCAATGTTGTAACTTAAGCCCACTGCCGGCCCTTCATCCAATCGACAATGCCCAGTGAGAATATAGCTATGGGGATTTGGTGAAAGAGCTGTTCTCATAGAAACTGCAGGAGCCGATGACTTAGGACATTGTTACAGGGACGTAGGACGGAGTTCTCAAATCTGCACATCAGCATCATCTGGGGCATCTTAAAAATCTACCAAAGTCCAAGCCCTACCCCAGAGACTATGATTTTTTGGTGCTTTGTCAAAAGTTGACCAGGTGATGATTTGTAGGCCATGGTAAGATGTTTGCAATGTATCTTAACAATACAGAGGAATCCTCTCAAAAAGGTTTTAAATGGAGAGCTCTGTGTTCTGAAAAGTGGTTTGCTTTGTTCTGTGACTTGTTAGTGGCTCCATTCCCTTCAGGTGTTAAAGAAACAACCAAAGATCTGCTAATTGAAATGTGGTCCACAGACCACTGGCATCATCATCATCACCTGGGAGCTTATTAGAAATGCAGAACCTCAGGCCCCACCCCTAACCTGCTGAACTAGAATCTGCATTTTGACAAAATCCCCAGGCACTTTGTGTGCACATTAGATTTGAGAAGTGCCATCTTGAGACCCTCATTCTCAAATTGGTTGCACATTGGAGTCATCTGGGGCCAGATCCCACCCCCAGGGATTCTGATTTAATTGAGCTGAACTATAGTCTGGGAATTGAGGTTTCTTTCTTTTCTTTTGTTTTTGAGATGGAGTCTTGCTCTGTTGCCCAGGTTGGAGTGTGATGGTGTGATCTCAGCTCACTGCAACCTCTGCCTTTCGGGTTCAAGCAATTCTCCTGCCTCAGCCTCCCAAGTAACTGGGATTACAGGCACCCACCACCATGCCCAGCTAATTTTTTTTTTGGTATTTTTAGTAGAGACGGGGTTTCACCATGTTGATCAGGTTGGTTTTGAACTCCTGACCCCAAGTGATCTGCCTGACTCAGCCTCCCAAAGTGCTAGGATTACAGGTGTGAGCCACTGTGCTTGGGCAGAATTGAGCTTTTTAAGAGCTTACTAGGTGACTGTAAAAGGCAGCAAAATTTGAGAACATAGCCTTAAGGGTCTTCCCTTCCCACGCTCTCCAATCCACTTTCCTCTCTGCACCCAAATTAAAGAGTCAGTCCTGAAAATCTCCTGTCTGTTAGGAGAGGGAATTCCAAGAAAGCAGTTATCCTATTGTGCTATTTGATTTAGGTTTAAAGTAAATAGCTCCAGGCAAAAATATAGCCCTAAAGATTCTATTTGAATCTTTGTAAGAATTGATTGGAAAAACTTTATGCCTATTTCTCTACCCCTTCTGTCTCTAGAACTACACCCTTAGGTGTCAGCCTGGACTTTTCTCTCTCTTCCAACCACTTTTTGAAGGCAGGGAAAGGAAAGAATAAATAGGCTTCCTGATGCTCACCTTGGTGTCCACAGCACAGAATGCCTTTTGTTATTGATTGGATGTCTCAATCTGGGGAAGTTTCCCATTTTGCTTAAGGTCTTAGCCTTCTGGGTTGCTCAATTTATGCTTTGCCCCTGCTGTGAGCAGCTACACTGAAAAGCTCTACAGAACCGGTCAAAGCAGGCTCAGGTTTTCTTTCGCCAGATAGCATCAGAGGGAAATAATCGAAAGCTACCGCAGAACAATTGTCCTTTCATGTCAAGGCAGCCTTCCCTGAGGGAGGGGACCCTTTTGCTTTATTATTCTCAAAATTAGCCTGCCAGGAAAGGGTCTGTGCTCTTTCCCCGAATGTCAATCATCACCCCAGTTTAGGGCTTTTCAATGTCACCTCTCAGTCTCCCCCACTCCTTTCTTTTTCTTTTCTTGGGTAATAAGAATCACGTTTCCTAATATTGATTAAAGGAGATGTTGAAACTCAAAACCAGAGAACTTAAATCTGTGGGAGGTAGGAGGCCTTTCAGCAAGCAGTGACTGGTGAAACATGGGAGTCAGATATAGAAGACTGAACAAAACAGGACCTTGGTCATCTCTCCAAATCTAGGGAGCCACAAAATCAAACAAGCAGCCACCTGGAACTATGAACACATACCACCATTCCTCAGAGTCTCCTAAATCACATCTTGAAGTTGAATGATGAGTCCACGTATGAAAAGAGGGATTTGACAGCCATTGAGATTGCTTCCCCAGCATCTATCAACCCCTCCACTACAAGGGCCATCATGGAAGAATGAGTTTGATCCACCCCCAGCTCCACCTCCCTTTGCCATAGGGATTGGTATGAAGGAAGCTGGTCTGAGGACCAAGCCAACATGCTGGGGGAAGATAGAAAAATGGAGGCGCAGCCCTTAACAGTAACTCTCAGCACTCAGGAGTCAGTGTCTACCTACCCCAGCCTCGTTATCCTGCAGTGAGATAATTCTGAGCCATGTGTTATACATCAGTTCCCAGAGCTTCCCCGGGGGTTAACCTCCTGGTGCCCAGTGTCTGTGAGTAATTGATCAATGGCCCCTCTATTGGCTGCCTTCTCTTCTCCTTATTACCTCACAGCTCTTTTCCCATATCCCCTTCAGATCCTCAAATAAACTACTTATGCTCAAATCCTTGACGCAGGTCTGCTTCTAGGGGAAGTCTAAACTAAGACAGTTTTGTTGAAGTTGAATTTTCAGACTAAATGTGTGGCTTTCCCCTTCTGGATGCCATGCTGTTCGCCAGCCCTTTACCTATCCCGCCCTTTCTCCCTGCTTTCTGCCAGACAAACTCCTACTCATGCTTCAAGACCCAATTCAAGCCTGTCCTTCTCTGTGGGTTCTTCCTAGGCCACCTAAGAAAAGTTAGTCATGGCATCCCTTAGGCCTTCACTGAATGATGCACAGCACTCTAGTTTTAAAGTGATCTTATTAGAGTTAGGTGTTTACCTGGTGATGTTTCTTCTGATCTAAGGGCCTTAAGAACAGATACCTCTGTTCCCCTAGCACAGGGGCTTAGCACAGAGCTTGTCACACAGCTGACACTGAACAAATGTTGGTTGAGTGGTTATAAGAATAAATAACTAGTGACCTGACTTGAGTTTAACTAGAAATTGACATCCAACCCTCTAGAATTCAAAGCTTAGACTTCCTGGCTTTCGAAACTAGCACTCTAAAGCAGAGGCTCTTAACCTGCATGGATACTGGAAATATGGGGACCTCCAGAAATTGTCTGCAAAACAATGCCCGTCCATGTTATTTATCTGAGCAGAAGGTCTCTGCTTTCATCAGGTTTTTAAGGAAGTCTGTGACTCAATTCATTCAATGACATTTGATAACTATTATATGCCTATTACACACTAAATACTGTGCTAGGTGCTGAGGATAAAGCAGTGAAAAAAAACAGACAAAATCCCTTCCATACAAAAGGGGAGACAGAAAATAAATCATAAATGAAGATAAGTGCCATGTAGAAAGACATAGCTCAATAAGGAGGAACGGGTAATGGAGCATGTGCTGTTTATCTGGGATGGCCAGGAAGGGCCTCTCAGCAGTGGCAGCCCGCAAGGGGGCAGGAAGCAGGGAAACCAGTGAGGAGATGACCGCAGTAACCCAGGTAAGCAGTGATAGTGGCTTGATATTGGTGATCACACGGGAGGAGGTGAGAAGTGGTTACCTCCTGGTTATATTTTCAAGACAGAGTCAACAGGATTTGCTGATGGATTAAATGGGGATATGAAAGAAAGGATTGATAATGACTCCAAAGTTTTTGGTCTGAACACCAGGATGAATGGAATTACCACTAGCTGAGATGGGAAATCAGTCTCTGGGCAGGCAGTAAAGGGGACTTTAATCACTGTCCCAGAGAGATTTAACAACTAGTGACAAACATCTCTTTTTTTTTCAGCTACTTCCTGTCTTTTGTGAACCCCAGAGAGATAAAACAAACGAACAGTTTTTTTCCAAGACCTTTCTGAAGCTGAAGCCATGGTGGGGGCTGCTGGAGTCTAGCTCTACAACCTGTGGGACAGGTGTTTGTTTTCATAATTAATTACCTTGGGACCAGCCTGACCCAGACAAAAGCCTGAGAGAGACATTGCTCCTCCTTAGGATTCTGCAGACTTTGCATCCAGGTTCTCTCTCACCTACGAGAAGGAGCGTGTGTCAGTAAAAGCAGCAGAGATTGCCTGCTCAGAAAGATCCAGGCTACAGCCCTAGCTGTCAGCTGGCCAGTGCTACACAAGTTATTTAACTTCTTCTCCCCTGGTTTCCAAATCTGGAAATGATAATGATTATTGTAAAGATTGCAGGAAATGAAGGTGTGGGTTCCATTACTCTTGCTGCATGACAAACGACTGCAATAGGTAATGACATAAGACAACCACCATTTGATTATATCTCACAGATCCTGTGGGTCAGGAATTGGAGCAGGACTTGGCTGGGTCATTCATCTGATCCTTTTGGTGTCAATTGAGGTTGCACAGCTGGTGGATGGATTGGCCATGAGAATCCAAGATGGTGTCATGCATGTCTGGCACCTTGGTGGAGATGGCTGGAAGGCTGGGCTCTGCTGAGACAGTCGAGTGAGCACCTACATGTGATCTTTCTGGCATGACAATCTTAGCTGACTTCTTTTTTTTTTGAGATGGAGTTTCACTCTTGTTGCCCAGGCTGGAGTGCAATAGTGCAATCTCGGCTCACTGCAACCTCCACCTCCTGGGTTCAAGTGATTCTCCTGCTTCAGCCTCCTGAGTAGTTTGGGATTACAGGCATGTGCCACCTACACCCAGCTAATTTTATATTTTTAGTAGAGACCGGGTTTCTTCATGTTGGTCGGGCTGGTCTTGAACTCCTGACCTCATATGATCCACCTGCCTCGGTCTCCCAAAGTGCTGGGATTACAGGCATGAGCCACCGTGCCCAGCCCTTAGTTGACTTTTTACGTGGCATCTGGGTTATCCCAGAGCAAGCATCCCAAGAGAACCATGTAGAAGCTCTACGGCCTTTTCTGACCTAGCCTGGGAAGTCAGATGGCACCATTTTCTTCACATCCTTTTAGTTGCAAATGAGTTCTAAGGCCAGCCCAGACTAGAGCATGGAAATTAGAACCCAGCTTTCATTGGAGGAGTGACAACACCAGATTGTACAAGAGCATATGGGATGGGAGATAATGGTGTCCGTGTCTTTAGAAGTGTTAAATGAAATGAAGGAAATAAAGCACCTGGCATAGCCGCAGGTTTATAGTCGGTCTTTCGGTGGTGGCATTTCCTCTTCCTTGACCTTTTTGTCCTTGCCACTTAAGCCCCTTCTGCTTCCCAGCAGGGTTCTACCCTAAGTCATACCCTATGGAGGGAAGACAGGTAACTGTTTATACTCGCCTTGAGCTATTTGCACACTGCCAAAAGCAGTGATTCCTTCCAGACCCAAAGGGATCAAACTTTGTTAGGAGAGATGTTTTTGAAAAGTGGTTTAACAGGAGCCTCTGAATCACAGCCCAAGCTACTTGCTATACACAAGACTAGTGTTTACAGGAGAGAGCCCTAGACTTGGGGTCAGGAGGTCAGAATTACCAGCTATGTGGCTTGAGGCAAGTTACTGAAGTCTCAGAGCTGCTTCAGTTTCCTTAACAGTACAACAGGGACAGAAATGCCAGCATAAGTTTCACAAATCAAGCAACTGATTTGTAAAGTGTAAAAAACTATACAAATTTCAGGTGCTGGATTATATATTTTTAGCCCTGAGCTACCACATAGGAAGTCTAACCACTCTGAGGGCCTCCATGCTGTGAGGAAGCCCAAGCCGCATGAAGAGGCCATACGCAGACACTCTGGTTGGCTGTCCTAGTGAAGCCCAGTGGTCAAGTCATCTCAGCCCAAGTGCCAGATGTGTGAATGACAATACCTTCAGATTATTCTAGCCGCCAGCTACTCAAGTCTTCCCAGCTGATAGCCAGGCGTTATAGAGCAAAGACCAGCCAGTGCTGTGGTGCCCTGGTCTGAGTTCCTGATCATTAGCATCCCTAAGCACAATAGAATGATGGTTGTTTTACATGAGCAAGTTTTCGAGCGCTTTAGTACACAGCAGCAGATAACCAGAACAGCCACTATTAGCCTTTTTTACCTTGCGCATGCTACTTACACACTTAGATCCCTTGTCTGAAAAATGGGGATGTAATAATAGTACCCACTGTTGAACTGGGTTTTTGTGAGCATTGGATAAGTTAAGAGACTTGCATCTGGCACAAGGAATGCTTCTACTGTTGTTCTTACTGACATTCAGAAACTCAAGGCTCTGACCTTGGAGAGCTGTTTAAGAATGAACACCACCGGTTTTCAGGTGGATCATTTTAAGCAGCTTTGTGTCTAGCATGAATGCCTCTCCTGGAGGCCCTGCTCGTCACCTGTCACAGGTGTGTTACATCTGCAGGCTTGGGGACTTCGTGATGGTGCCCTTGGGAAACAGGCCTCGGGGGAGGGGCTTGTGGTAGATGTGCACAACCCCCCTTTTTCCCTCTGCCTAGTGAAAGCCCAGCTGGCTCACTTTAGCTGTCAGTAGAGAAAACAATTTTCCAAATTTCCTTTCTCCCTAATTCTCACAACATCCTAGTTATTAAGATATCTGTCTCAGTCAGGGACCCTCCCAGAAACTGATGGTACACTCAGATTGAGTGATTTGAGAAGGGTTTAATAAAGGAACTATTTGGGAAGTTATGGAAAGGTTGGAAAACCACACGGGATGGAGGTGGGGGCCTTGCAGTGGCTCAGGGTTGGTGCCAGCTGGGGGCTGTTCTTGCTCCTAGGCCTGGAGGGAAGAGGACACAGAGAGGCTATGTGGTGGCACTGCTAAGAGGTACTGCCTTACAGAAGCTGAAGCAGCCACTCTTGCAAGGAGGAGGTTGGAAGAATAAACTCCCTGATCTTCAATTTCCTGCTGAGGCTCCCCACTGGCCAAAGAGGGCAGTCTGGTACCCAGAGCAGGATGGGAAAGCATAGAGGGGAGATCTGCAGGAGCAACAGGGTTCAAATAAGTTAAGTACCTTTCCCAAGGATATAAAGAAGTGGATGCCAGTTCCTGGAGGGATGGCCCAATCATTCTCCTTATGAATATGTATTTGAATCCAAGTTCCTTGATATTAATATGTGTGTGTGTGTGTGTGTGTGTGTGTGTGCACTGGCGGCGGCAGTGGAGGAAATGGAATATGACCAAAATGCATTTGAATCTTTTTAAAAATTGCACTTATGTCAAGTGGCTTCATTGGGGGAAAGATTCTCTCACTAGGCTGACCTGGGGCTGGGCTAGTGGCCTCAGGAGGTGAGGAGAGAGAGTGATTAAGGTAACTCCTTCCGAACCCTAGAAATCATCATCTTTTGAATGAAAAGACATCTAATTTTTTTTCCTTTTTTCAACTGGGTTTTCAATGTGACTTCAGCTCAGTTCTTCCTTTTCTCTTATGCTTCAGCTAAGTCTGGGTTCTAATGAAGACTGAGCTGAGAAGCAGCTAGTAAGCAGGCAATATTTGTGGTATCTAAGAAGTGTATTACTGGCCAGGCATGGTGTCTCATGCCTGTAATCCCAGCACCTTGGGAGGCAGAGGAGGGTGGATCACTTGAGGTCAGGAGTTCAAGACCAGCCCAGGCAACATGGCAAAACACCGTTTCTACTAAAAACACATTTAGCCGGGCACGGTGGCATGCACCTGTAATCCCAGCTACTTGGGTGGCTGCGAGATGAGAATTACTTGAACCCTGGAGGCAGAGGTTGCAGTGAGCTGAGACCGTACCACTGCACTCCATCCTGGGTGACAAAGTAAGACTCTGTTTTAAACAAACAAAGAAAAACAAACTGTAGCGCATACACTAATGCCAGAGAAATTTGGGCTGATTTCAGGCATAAGCAAAGTTGACTTTTCACTGAATCTCTGCGAGCGTTGTCTAGGAGGCTGCAGTGTGGCCAGAAGCACAGATTCTGAAGCCAGACTACCCGGCTTTGAATACCAGTTCTGCCATTTCTAGCTGTATGACCATCAGCAATGGACTTAACCTCTCTGTGCCTTGAATTCCTTACCTGGAAATTCTCCTTACGAGGTCAGGAGATTGAGACCATCCTGGCTAACATGGTGAAACCCTGTCTCTACTAAAATTACAAAAAACATTAGCCGGCGTGGTGGCACTTGCCTGTAATGCCAGCTACTCGGGAGGCTGAGGCAGGAGAATCAGTTGAACACATGAGGTGGAGGTTGCAGTGAGCCGAGATTGCACCATTGCACTCTAGCCTGGGCGACAGAGTAAGACTCCATCTCAAAAAAAAAAAAAAAAAAAAAAAGCCAGCCATGGTGGACTCACAGGCTATTGGCAGAGCCCTGTGTATTCAAATAGGGATGACAGCATTTTCTCCTTTGTCACCTCTTGCTGTCCCCTTTGGCACCATGGTTGTCCTATCTTGTTAAGCCTGAAAGCTTATATGAAACAAAAATGGGTTGCATCAGCTGCTCCCAATGATGTGTTATCTCAAGGCTATGGGCTAGGATTCTTTTTTTTTTTTTTTAAATAAAATAAAAAAGATAAGGTTTCACCATGATGGCCAGGCTGGTCTTGAACTCCTGACTTCAGGTGATCCACCCACCTCGGCCTCCCAAAGTGCTAGGATTACAGGCGTGAGCCACCGTGCCCGGCTGAGCTAGGATTCTTTTGTTAGGGAGGAGGCTTAGAGAATGTGAAACCCCGGACCTTCAATTCACAGATACGAGAACAACCTGGTAGATGAATGCTCAAAGCTAGGACCTAAGCCCAGTACTCCTTTCCCTACAGGCAATTCCTAGGACTAGGACCTAAGCCCAGTACTCCTTTCCCTACAGGCAAGTCTTAGTACTAGGACCTAAGCCCAGTACTCCTTTCCCTACAGGCAAGTCTTAGTACTAGGACCTAAGCCCAGTACTCCTTTCCCTACAGGCAAGCAACGACCCATATTTGTCCAAATACCACGTAATGTGTGTCCAGATGTTTTCTCACAATGTACCAACTGCTCAGGTATCTGCTGCACACATGCAAATGTCATTTTCAGTCTGCCCCAGTGGAATGGCCTGTTTGGATGGCAAACAAGACTTTGCTCCCTCTGAATGCCTATGCACACAGAATGCGTGCAGCCTGCCTGACCCTGTGCAGCTGACTTGGGAAAACAAACCAATTTGTCAACAGGCACAGTCATTAAAGACACACACAGAAAATTTATTTTACATGGTTATAAGTCCCTCTAGAAAAACCTATGCTTTTCTGGACTAGAAGTACCTAAGTGAGTAAGCTAAAAATAGTTAGATATTTTAAACCATAGCAAGGTATGGCTTCATATATATATCTAGTGCTATTTATTGCCATTCTGGGGGAAAAGTATAAAATAAAATTGCCCATTGTGGGGAATTACATGCAAAATTAATTTATTCCTTATGCCAGACAAGCATATATAATTATCTCCAGTGGCCAGAATTGAAATTTTAAACAGTGCTGGGAATGGCAATGCATAAAAAAGGAAAGCTTTAGATGGGAGCTTTCAAATATATACTCCATTAGAGCTGGAGTATTAACTTTTGATATTAAATGAATATATCTATGACAAACTTATTCCAGGAATAAATTATCTTTAACCTTCTCCGTGTACCCAAATGTCCATACAACTTTTAAAAATTACACTAGGCCACCTTGCTTTTAATAGTGCCTTTTATAGACAGCCATTTGAATAAAGCTTCTTCCAAAGTTAAATAATTGAACTGCACATTATTTTTAAAAGCCTAGCTTTAAAAGTTCGAGGGGATTGAAATGGATGGTGATTTTTATTTCACTTGTTTTTTCATCTAGCTCCTTCCTTTTTGTTCCTATAACACGTTATATAAACTTTCATTACAGCTAGTGACAGTCTGCATGTACACGTTTTTCCAGCTGTCATAGCAATAGTTTCTCCTCTGACTCTTAAAACTGCCCTGCCTTGGGGACAGTTGCCTGGTGGCTCTAATTATAGCACAGGTCACACCAAGTTGTGGCATCTCCCTACTGACATTGTGGGTTCCCTGAGGAAGGGAGCCCTTTCTTTTCTTTCTCTTTCTTTCTTTTTTTTTTTTAATAGAGAGGGGGTTTCACCATGTTGGCCAGGCTGGTCTCGAACTCCTGACCTCAAGCAATCCACCCACCTCGGCCTCCCAAAGTGCTGGGATTACAGGCGTGAGCCACCGCGCCCGGCCGCCCTTTCTTTTCTCTTTATCTTTGTGTTCTCAGTGCCAAGAACAGAATCTGACGCATGGTAGGTACCCTGGAAATGTTTACTACGGACTAACAGCCAGTCACCAAAGGATTGGTATTTCCCATTGAGATTTTTTTATTGTCTTGATTATTTCATTCTAGTTACTGTATTGTGCTTGAGCCTATTAGCTAATCACAGCTGGCCACTAGTAATGACTGAAAAAGAAAAAATGAATTGACTTGAAATCCCTCTGATTGAGTGATAGAGTTATAAGAAGATACGAAGCAGAGGAAAACAAAGGAGGAGGTAAATATCACACAAAGCCTGGCAGTGTTCCACATACAGCAATGATTTCCAGATTTTCTTACTGAACAAGATCTGCTACTCCAAAACCAAAGTTTGGAAAATGAAATCACCCTTGCAGTCAACAAGTATTAAAATCTTTCAATATTTATAGTGATATCACATGCTAACAATATAAAATTATTTATAGTACTTGCCCTGGCTGTAGAATAATACGTTTTAATCTTGAAAACATAAAAATGACAGTTTATAGAATTATAATAACTAATCCTTTCGGAAAAGGTCTAGAATCCTTAGGGAAATGCATGTTAAGATTCAGTTTTAGTTTCATGTAGTTCACTTTTATTTAGGAGTAGAGTAGTAGCAATAGTAGTTTTGATTCATAAATTTATTCCTGTGCTGAAATTATTCCCAAAACATAAATATCAGTACCACTGACAAGGGAATAGGATTTCCTTCTGATAACAAAGCATATTTAGGAAAATTGTCATTGGATAATTGGAGTCTTACAGCTGTTTAAGGCAATGTCTACTGTGAGTACTTTTTACCACCAAATTGTGAAAGCAGTAACAACTCACTGCCTTACAATTAAAAAAATGCACGAAGTGAAAATTCTTTTCTATTCTTCTCTCCAGAAGTAACAATAATTTTATTTTTTAATTTAAGCAAGATTTTAAAAAGTTTTTAACTAGGTGGGGTGGCTCACACCTGTATCCCCACCACTTTGGGAGGCCAAGAAGGCTTGAGGCCAGGAGTTTGAGACCAACCTGGGTAACATAGGGAGACCCCATTTCTACAAAAAATAAAAAATTAGCTGGGCATGGTAATGTGTGCCTATAATCCTAGCCTTGGGAGGCTGAGATAGGAGCATCAGCTGAGCCCAGGAGACTACCGTAAGCCGTGATTGGAACACTGCACTCCAGCTTGGGTGACAAAGTAAGACACTGTCAAAAAAAAAAAACAGGTCAGGTGTGGTGGCTTGTACCTGTAATCCCAGCACTTTTGAATCCAAAGGTAGGATCCTAAGGTAGGATCCAAAACATATTTATGTTTTGGGAATATTTCAGTATAGGAATAAACTTATGAATCAAAACTACTATTTCTACTACTCTACTCCTAAATAAAAGTGAACTACATGATCACAAGGTAGGCGGATGGTTTGAGGCTAGGAGTTCAAGACCAGCCTGGGCAACATGGTGAAACTCCATCTCTACCAAAAATAAAAATAAAATTAGCTGGATGTAGTGGCATGTACCTGTAATCCCAACTACTTGGAAGGCGGAGGTGGGAGGATCGCTTGAACCTGGAAGGCCGAGGCTGTAGTGAACTGTGATCACACCACTGTACTCTAGCTGGGGTGACAGAGAGAGACCCTGTCTCAAAAAAAAAATTGAAAAAATTCTAAGTAAATATGCTTTGTACACACACACACACACACACACACACACACACACAGATACACACATACATCAATGCAAAGATGCTTTTTCTGGAGGTCAACGTCACTCTACTTGTTAATGGAGTATAAATCACTTCCCAGTTATAACCCTAAAGTCCAATGATCCAAAAGAGCATTTCTTTATTTTTAATTCTAAAGAAAAGAAGTTGCAAACACAGTACAAAGAAGTCCTTGGAACCCTGAAGCCAGCTTCCCTCAATGGTTACACCTGATATACCCGTAGTCTACTAGCCAAGCCAGGAAAGAGTGTTTTTGTTTGTTTTCTCACTTCTTTTTGAAACACCAAGTCATTTGGGGAAAATCCTGCTATACATACGACAAGAGGCCCTTTGAATTCTTTATATCCACATAACATTTTTTCTACAAGGTTTTTATATAGTAGAAGGACATATTAACAACTTTAATTAGTGAAAGTAACAAGATACCAGGTCACAGGCCGGGGTAGATGTCAACAACATAACATTTAATGGGCTTCGACAGACAATATTGTTTTAAACTCTATACCCTCCTAGTTTGAATAAACAGAATTTTGAGTCACAAATGATGGCCCAAACACATTTATCATTAGTGGTAATGAGGTTGAAAATAAATTTTTCTTAAAGTACTAGATACTTCATAGTACATCATTCATACATCATATGTACTTTGGAGCATTGCTGCAAACAGCAATCAGCAGCATCTGTAACAATCATAAGAGTGATGGCACCAGTATATTTTAGTTGTAACTTAAAAACTTGCCTTCAAGGCCTCACCCACATTAGTTCCTCAAAAGCTGTGTGTTTTAATCTGTTTCGGAACCTTCATCTGGTACCTCATTCCCTTCACTGTTGAGGTTGCATTTAGCAAAATCAAAGAAAACAAATAACACGGTAATAAGAGTATTCTCAAAATGCAGTTTCATCGTTATTAAGCAGGTGGCTTGAGGCTTGGTGAACATAATGACAGTGTATTTCATAAGCCTGAACTACCAAGCAAAGGATAATAGCAAGTCAAACGAATCTGTAAGAAAATAAATCAATTTATTTATTTGTGAAATACTTACTGAAGGTCTTGGTGGGCAGGCACAGTCCTGAGCACTGGATATACAATGCTAGATTAGGCTTTTTCCTCCAACCTGTTGACATCTCAAAAATAGAGAAGTAGCTAATGGTGTCTTAAAAGCACTATTGGGCTGGTTGTGGTGGCTCACGCCTGTAATCCCAGTGCTTTGGGAGGCCAAAGCAGGCAGATCACAAGGTCAGGAGTTCAACACCAGCCTGGCCAAAATGGCAAAACCCTGTCTCTACTAAAAATACAAAAATTTAGCTGAGTGTGGTGGCAGGTGCCTGTAATCCCAAATGCTCAGGAGGCTGAGGCAGGAGAATCACTTCAACCTGGGAGGCAGAGGCTGCAGTGAGCTGAGATCATGCCACTATACTCCAGCCTGGACCACAGAAGGAGACTCCATATCAAAAAATAAATAAAATAAAAAATAAAAGTTTATCATTTCATGGTTCCAGGGACTGGGAAATTCAAAATCGAGAGGCCAGCATCTAGTGAGGGCCTTCTTGCCGCATCATCCCCCGGTAGAAAGGCAAAGAGAAGGTGAGGAGAGAGTAGACAGCACTCATAGCCTCGAGCCCATTTAGAATTGGCTTTAATCCATTCTTGAGAGCAGAGCCCTCATGACCTAAGCACCTCACATTAGGACCCACCTCCCAGCACTGTTGCACTGGGGATTAAGTTTTCAACACATGTTTTTTGGGAAGAAACACTCAAATTATATCAATCAACAAACCATTTAAGAAGCATTTGAAGAAGGAATGAGTCCTGGTTATTGTCTAAAAACCTTCTATTGACTCAGAAAAATCTAAAAAATATCAACATTAAGAATGAGTGTCAAAGCATTGGGAAAAAAAATCCTAGAGGCAAGAATGGAGCACTCTCTTAAGAGACCCTGAATATAGATGATACTCTTGATGTCTTAGAGGACAATATGATACATATACAATCTATACATGATATATGTATTAAAAAATATATTTACCATTTATATATACACAAGAGGAAGATATAAAAATATGTATAAATAAGTTTATTAAAAAGGCCAAAGTAATCCAATAGGGAAATAAAAATCTTTCAATGGATGTTGCCAGAACAATCAATAGCAATAAGAAAAAAATAATTTGCTCTCTACCTCACACCATATACAAAATTAATTTGAAACCTTAAGGTGGTGGATCATTGGGTGTAAAATTTCAACTTTTTTGTATGATTGAAAATTTTCAAAATAAGATGGTGGAAACATTGTTTAAAAAGAAATCCAAAAGAGCTCTTTCAAGAAGTACAAAATAAAAATTCTAAGTGACAAGGAGTTGTTGTCTCACAGTTTAGTTGACAGGGTTTTTCTCCCCTTTATTAATTGTACACAAAATAATGATATATCTTACAGTTGATGAAATTTTAGATTTAAAGAAATATAATGATTCCTAGGGTGGAAGAGAATACAGTCTTCCCTGACCTCTAGCAGCTTACAGTAGAGGAGAAAAGGAACATGAACCTCTGGATGGGGGATATCGAGTTCTGTAATGGGATGTGGGAGTGCACCTACAAAGGAACCGTCACATTTCAGAGCTTTACAGCTTGCACTGGGCTTCCACGTTCATATTTATGGCATCTCCTTAACCATCCTTTAGATAGGCCACACAATTATACCAATATACATTGGTTTAATGAACCCATAAAAAGAGTGGGACCCAAAGAAGTGAAATAACTTAACTAGGATCATTTGGCTAGTAAAGGTTCAGTCTCAGACAAGGTTCTTCCAATAATTCCTCCTCCTAAGCCACATTTATTTTAGGCTGGGTTCCCTAGAAGCAGAGTTTGAGATGGGGATGCTTTTGTGAAAGTGATTTATTGAGGTTGTGATCTTGGGAAAAACCTGTAAGGGACTGAAGAATGTAGAATAGGGCCACGGATTGACACTAAGTGAAGATGTAGGTTCAGCCCAAGTCTGGCCTCAGTCTGATCTCATGGCGAACCCTGGAGAGGGGGTTTTCCCACCTTGGGTAAGAGTCTGGGCTTACATGCCCCTCTGTCAATCTGTCAATGGCTTCGGGTGCCGCACCTTCTCATGTTGGCGGTATGCATCTCTGAATTAGGTGTTCTGAGGGCAATTCTCCGGAGAAGGTGAGGAGCTGTGACCCATTAGCAGCTAAAAGTCAGCAGCAGCTAGGGAATGGTTGCGCCAGCCAGGCAAGGCGATCTGGGTGGAGCAGGAACCACATCTCCTACACCACCGCGGCTCTCAGCGAGAATTCTATCAGAGACAGAGCCTCACATATTATCTTAGGGGAGGGTCATTGTCCCCGCTAATGACTTCACTGTGAGATATTGTGAACAGGTAGCGTTTAGCCATTAGGCCTGCTCTGGGAGTTAGACAATGTTTACTGCAAAATAGATAGCCCGTGACATTATGTTCTGCCGGCCTAGAGGTCTTAGTTCCAGAGGGAGGAATGCTGCCACCAGGAGACACAACACTGATCCCATTAAACTGGAAGACTGTCACCTGATCACTTTGGGTTCCTCCTACCTTTAAGTCAACAGGCTAAGAAGGGAATTACAGTGTTGGCTGGGGTGATGGACCTGGACTATCAAAATGAAATCCATCTACTCTTCCTCAATGAAGTAAGGAAGAGTAGGCGTGGAATACAGGAGATCATTAGGGTGTCTCTCAGTTTTACCATGCCCTGTGATTAAGGTCAATGAGAACCTACAATAGCCCAATCCAGGCAGGACTTCAAATGGCCCAGACCCTTCAGAAATGAAAATTTGAGTCACTCCAGCAGAGAAACAAACCACAACCTGCTGAGATGCTTGCTGAAGGCAAAGGGAATACAGAATGGGTGGTAGAAGAAGGTAGTCATCAATACCAGCTACGACCACGTGACCAGCTGCAGAAGCAAGGACTGTAATTGTGAATATTTCCTCCTTATTTTGTTAAGAATATGTTTGTGCATGTGTACACTTGTACTAAGAAAATATCTTTATTTTATTTCCTTTCTTTTTCCTTTATCATGTGACATATGATTTTTTTGACTTCATATCAGCATTTGAGTGTTAACTTTATGTAAAAATATTTAGGTTAAGGATTAGTGCACTTTCCGGTTGTACGAGGGGTAGCTGTATTATGTTAGACAATCTTATTCTTTACTTGGAGATTATATATGATTTCAGGAAATGTGTAAGGTTCAAGTTGACAAGGAGTAGACTTGTGATAGTTAATACTGAGTGTCAACTTGACTGGATTGAAGGAGGCAAAGTATTGTTCCTGGGTGTGTCTGTGAGGATGTTGCAAAAGGAGATTAACATTTTTGTTTCTTAGGTTGATTTTTTTTTTGGAGACAGAGTCTTGCTCTGTCACCCAGGCTGAAGTGCAGTGGCACAATCTCAGCTCACTGCAACCTCTGCCTCCCAGTTCAAGCAATTCTCCTTCCTCAGCCTCCCAAGTAGCTGGGATTACAGGTGCATACTGCCACTCCTGGCTACATTTTTTTTTTTTTTTTTTTTTTTTGTATTTTAGTAGAGACAGAGTTTCACCTTGTTGCCCAGGCTTGTCTCAAACTCCTGAACTCAGGCGATTCACCCACCTCAGCCTCCCAAAGGGCTGGGATTACAGGCGTGAACCACTGTGCCTAGCCAGGAGATTAACATTTGAGTCAGTGGACTGGGAGAGGCAGACCCACCCTCAAATCTGGGAGGGCACCATTCTTATCAGTTGCCAGCCTAAAAGCACGAATGGAAAGGACAGACTTGCTGAGTCATCCGGCTTCCGTCTTTCTCCCATGCTGGATGCTTCCTGCCCTCAAGCATCTGACTCCAGGTTCTTCAGCTCTGGGACTCTTGGACTTACACCCGTGGTTTGCCAGGGGTTCTCAGGCCTTTGGCCACAGACTGAAGGGGGCACTGTCGGCTTCCCTGCTTCTGAGCTTTTGGGACTCGGACTGGCTTCCCTGCTCCTCAGCTTGCAGACGGCCTATTGTGGGACTTCACCTTGTGATCGTGTAAGCCAATTCTCCTAATAAACTCCCCTTCATATATACATCTATCCTATTAGTCTGGTTCCTCTAGAGAACACTGACTAATACAGTAGAGTTAAAGACAAACTCCTTGTACCACTTTATGTCAGCTTGCTGTCATAAAGCAGAGTCTACAGGCAGGATTTGGCTCACGGACGCATTTCATCTGGGCAGGATAGTGTTTAAATGTTTTAAAAAGTTGGTTGCCAACATTTAAAAAGTTGGAGATTCCGGCCGGGTGCGGTGGCTCACACCTGTAATCCTAGCACTTTGGGAGGCCAAGGTGGGTGGATCACCTGAGGTCAGGAGTTCAAGACCAGCCCAGCCATCATGGTGAAACCCCATCTTTTTATTATAAAATTTATTTTTATAAAAAAAGAAAGAAAGAAAGTTGGAGATTCCAAATTGTGGGTTCTCTTGCTTTCACCGATAAGTTGAAAGGGCTGAGTGGCTGTGCCAGTGTTGCAACATGGCAACAATTTGAGTCTCAATAAAAAGCAAGCTGAGCAGTGAGTGGCTTCCCATTGCAGACAGGTGTTTCCCCACCTGGTGGGGTCCACCTCCCACTTCGCTGTGTCTGCCCTGAGGGTATTGGAATTAGTGACTCCAGGTATAATCTCCTTGCAAATGCTTTGCATGTATTTTTAAGAAAATTCTATGAAAAGTGCATATACTTGCTCCAGTTCTCCCTCTATACAGTATAATGAACTTGTTAAAATTGAAGTGTAATATACATATAAAAAGTGCGTCTTTCACAGAGTACACCTTGATGAGTGTTCACAAGTCAAACATACCTGTGTGATAATAACCAAGTCAAGAAGCAACACATTTCCAGCACCCCAGAAGCCCCCTTGTGTCCCCTTCTGGTTACTCCTGCCCCTGGGTCGCCACTAGCCTGATCGCTATCAACATAGATCAGTTTTGTCTGTCTTTGTAGCTTATAAAAAGAGAATTGTCCATCTAGTATAACTTCAGAAACATTTTCGATAGCATATGTTTGACTCTAGTTTGTAATAAAGTGATACACTTTACTGTCCTGCCACATACTTTGCAGAGCCTTCTGCCTTAGCTGTAGAATAACTGCATTTCCAGGTGAGCTGGGCACAGTTTAATTCCATCGTATTTTCCTGTATACTCCTGGGAAGAACTTGGTCAAGTAGACATTGTACATAAAAAGGGCCTCTGAGTGTTGGCACTTTGGGAACTGAGTTGTGTTCTACCAGGAAAGATAATAAGGTCTTACCTATAACAATAGCCTTTGCTTTCGGCCTATGTGTAATTAGCAACCCCCCTGCTCAATGCCAAACTTTGGGGGTAAATACAAGAAAAACTTTCCCTTAAGATCTCATAGTCTGGCCTGGGTAGAAACAAGCAGCTGCTATTTCTAGTTCAGGATGATAAGTGAGTGCATGACTCTGGAGTCAGACTGCCTGGGTTTAAAGTCATGTCACCACCAATCAGCTGTGCGACTTTGGCTCAACTCCTCAAGCCTTCTGTGCTTCAATTTCCTCACCAGTAAAGATGATTAATAGTACCTGCTTCATGGATGTGTTTTGTGGCTTAAATGAAATCATCTGGCCAGATGAGGTGGGTCACACCTGTAATCCAACACTTTGTGGGGCAATGTGGGAGGATTACTTGAGGCCAGAAGTTCAAGACCAGCCTTAGCAATATAATGAGCCATCCCCCACCCCCGCCAACTCCTAGCCCCTTGTCTACAAAATAATAATAATAATAATAAGCCAGGCATGGGGGCACAGGCCTGTAAACCCGTACTCTTAGTTACTTGGGAGGTTGAGGCAGGAGGATTGCTTGACCCCAGGAGTTTGAAGCTGTAGTGAGCTATGATTACGCCACTGAACTCCAGCTTGGACAACAGAGTGAGCGCCTGTCTCTAAAAATAAAAAATTTTAAAAACAAATATGGAAGAAAAATTCCAAAAAAAAGACCAAAAACAAAAAAAAAAAAAAGAAAAAAGGAAGTCATCCAAGTAAAGCACTTAACACAGTACCCAGAACATGCAGACAGCTCAGCACATGTCATCATTGTTGTGATTGTGAAGGAACACAGAAACATACGAGGCGTACTGAGGAGGGACTCTAATCCAGGCTGGATGGAGTCAGGGGCTGGGGGAGATAGAAAGTGGAGAGGAATGGAAGGAGGCAGAGGAATAGTCAGAAAAGCCTCAGATTAGGTGATACCTTGGTTGAGTTTAAAGTTGCCCTTCGGGAGTTAACCAAATATTAGCCAAGTTAACCAAGAGGAGAAAGGACTGGAATGTGGCAGAGAGAGGAAGGGTGTTTAGGAAGGAGGAACAGTCTGTGTGAAAGAAAAAAGGCATGAGTGAGCATTACTTGTTCTGGGCATCACACCCCAAGGCGTTTTCCTGAAGAATCTAAGAAGTGGCAGGAAATGAGTTTGGCAAAGTGCACAAGGGTTGGATGATGCAGACTGTTAGGAAAAATTAGAGAAAAATTAGAAATAAAACTAAGTGAAGATGACTGTATATGACTTCAATGCTGTACCGAAGTTCTGAGTAAAAGGCCCACCCAAGGGCTATTTATTTCTCTAGGTGAATGTACCATTGTGAGATTTTGCTTTTTTTTTTTTTTTTTTTTTTTTGAGACATATTTCCATTCTGTCACCCAGGCTGGTGTGCAGTGGCAAGATCTCAGCTCACTGAAACCTCCACCTCCTGGGTTCAAGCGATTCTCTTGCCTCACCCTCCTGAGTAGCTGGGATTACAGGCACCCACCACCACATTCTGCTAGTTTTTTTGTATTTGTAGTAGAGACGGGGTTTTGTCATGTTGGCCAAGCTGGTCTCAAACTCCTGACCTCAGACTATCTGCCTGCCTCAGCCTCCCAAAGTGTTGGGATTACAGGAGTGAGCCACCTCGCCCAGCCTTTTTTGTTTTTTGAGACAGTCTCACTTTGTCACTCAGGCTGGAGTGCAGTGATACTATCTTGGCTCACTGCAACCTTTGCCTCCTGGGTTCAAGTGATTCTCGTGCCTCAGCCTCCTGAGTAGCTGGAATTACAGGCGTGTGCCACCATGCCTGGGTAATTTTTATATTTTTAGTAGAGACAGGGTTTCGCCATGTTAGCCAGGCTAGTCTCAAATTCCTGGCCTCAAGTGATCCCCTCTCCTTGGCCTCCCAAAGTGCTGGGATTGCAGGTGTGAGTCACGGTGCCAGCAGATTTTACTATTTAATATTAATTAAGGACTCAGACTTTGTGAACTTTCATGTAAATTAGTAGATTTATGTCTAACAGAGATGTAAATAATTTCTGTCTGGTAGAAAAATAATTCCAAGGGTTATAATTTTATTGTTTTGCAGGATATTCACCAGCTTTATGTCTAACCTAGGAAACTTATTCTAACTTTTTTTTAAAGGACCATATAAATCCTAGTTCCCCAAGCATTCTAGCTCTATTTTCTGATTGGTTCTCTCACTAATTAATGAATTCAATAAATTTTAACCCTTTTGTTCTATATTTGTGTAAAATTCTAATTTTTTCAGTTTTCTTTCTTGTGTTTTGTTTTTTTGAGAAGGAGTCTCTCTCTGTCACCCAGGCTGGAGTGCAATGATGCGATCTTGGCTCACTGCAACCTCTGCCTCCTGGGTTCAAGTGATTCTTTTGCCTCAGCCTCCGGAATAGCTGGGATTACAGGCATGCCACCACACCCGGCTAATTGATCTCTGTCTCTTGACTTCGTGATCCACCTGCCTTGGCCTCCCAAAGTGCTGGAATGAGGCACTGTGCCCAGCCTCAGCTTTCAAAATTATGCTTTGGTAAAGGCCATTGCATACTGTGCTAAGAGGTATGAATTTATGTTAAAAAGGTAGGAAAACTTTGGAACGTTTATGCAGAAGAATGACATGATTGTATCACTTCAGAAAGGTCATTTTTATCAGGAGTGTCTTAAAGGAGTGAGATAGTCATTCATGTGAAATTTAAGTCTGAAAACCAGTGGACATTTGGTGGCAACAGTAGTGATAAGAATTTCTGAATATCCTGGGAGCAGGTAGTAATTTCTGTATGGGAATTTTATCATGTACAGAATCAAGGAAGAATGGTATTTTACACTGCAGTTTAGGAGGATGTCCTGCATATTAATGTCTATTAACAACCACTATGGTAATCAGAGATCATAAATATTTTAAGTAGATAAAAGAAGCTGTGCTCTAGGGTTACTATCGGAAGCACATTCTCAACGTGCCCATGGATATGCAGTTAGAAAAATGAGTCATCACTTGCCTGCAGCTGGGAAGAAAGCCAGTTTACCTGATGTGAAGCTACCTCTAATACCCTTTTTTCTTCTCCTGGTATTCTCAAAACCCAAGAGGTGAAGTAGAATAAGGAAACATCCTGGGAAGCTCAAATTATCTTGGAACACTGCCTCTGGTCAAGGAAAGCAGGCATAGGAAGGAGACATATTATTCATGGGCCTTTTCGTTTTGAGCCATTGGAATGAACCCACTGGTGTTCCGCATACTGCTGTACCTGCTGTGCCACGCTCTGTGGAGGCACCATTCATATGGTAGACATTGTAGATCTGGATAAATACGCCGATTTTTTGGTAGTTGTCAGTAAGGCGTCTTGGATCAGGATTGCATTTTTGCACAAAGGCACCAAGTGGGCTGGGGTGGCCTTGTGAATGATGGACTTTTTCCACATGTATTTAAAAACGATAACAGGTCAGATTCCTAGGATTTGGTGGGTGCTGGCATTCTGAAGTGCTTTTCTTATATGACTCATTATTGTACTACTCTTTCTCCCTAAGATGGACTTATTTCTCCAAAGTCCTGGAAGGTAAGCAGAAGGCACAAATTATTTACCCTAAGGAACATGATCCTTCTGTTTTGTGTTACTTTCACATTTAGAATCCTTTCTGCAGATGACATTTGTCTGTCTATCTATGTACATATCTATCTATCTATATCTCTCTATCTATGTATCTCTCTATCTATGTATCTATTTATGTATGTATCTATCTATCTATCTATCTAGACAGAGTCTTGCTCTGTCGCCCAGGCTGGAGTGCAGCGGCACAATCTGGGCTCACTGCAACCTCCACCTCCCAGGTTTAAGCAATTTTTGTGCCTCAGCCACCTCCCAGGTTTAAGCAATTATTGTGCCTCAGCCTCCCAAGTAGCTGGGATTATACTCACGTGCCACCGTGCTCTACTAACATTTTGTCTTTGTAGTAGAGACAGGGTTATTGCCATGTTGGCCAGGCTGGTCTCGAACTCCTGGCCTCAAGTGATTCACCTCCCTTTGCCTCCCAAAGTGCTGGGATTACAGAGTGAGCCACCACACCGGGCCATACTTGTCATTTTAAAAAGCTGCTCAGCTCCTACTCTGCCATTAAGACATTATCTGAATTTCCTTTGGGAAACCACTCTTTCCTCATTCTCAGCCATGTGGTTTAGATGGGACTGATTCTGAAGCTGACCCCGACTGTCCTAAGTCACCATCTTGGCGACTTGACTGGTTCAGCAAAGGGAATAAATCCCAATCAGAACTAGTGAGACAGGAAGGTGTTTTCTGGGGGTATTTTGCTGCCACACAACAGGAGAGCCTGACGCTGCTGGGGAGCGAGCGGCTGGTATCGTTTGAGAAGAAACCTAAAAGCGTAGAAAAAAAGTCCCCCATGGAGACATCATTTGGGTCTTGGATCACACTGATTCTGAAGCCAGCACTGCCTTTGGATGTTGTGGTTATGTAAGCCAATGTACTCCATTTCTTGTTCAAGCAATTTGAGTTTTTTTAGGGAAGTTGATTTTGTTTTGTCTTGATTTTGGTCACATGAAACACACACACATTCTTAACCCATTCTATTTCGTTTGATTTGGTTTTATCCGTTTTCAGACTAATGACTTAAAGGATGACCCCAGGCTACAGCAGATCATTTAAAAAAGAACTATTTGCCATTAAAAGTACTTAAGATCAGGTGGGGTGGCTGATGCCTGGAATCCTAGCACTTTGGGAGTCCAAGGTGGGAGGATTGCTTGAGCCCAGGAATTTGAGGACAGCCTGGGCAACCTGTAGGGAGACCTCGTCTCTACAAAAAAATTTAAAACTTAGCTGGGCATGGTGGCACACACCTGTAGTCCCAGCTACTCAGGAGGCTGAGCTGCAGGAGGTCAGGGTTGCAGTGAGCCATGAGTGTGTCACTGTGCTTTAGCCTGGTTAACAAGCAAGATGCTGTCTCAAAAAAAAGCGGGGGGATGGGGAAGGCTCTCCAGCACTTAACATTAATTGCTGACACGAGAGCCTTATATTATTTGAAATTTACAATTACTTTTTTTTTTTTTTTTTTTTTGCTGTTAAGCAGAAATGATTACCCTGACTACTCTTTCTTGATGTTTTGCTTTGGATAAATGATCTGTAATATCATGCATTTCACAGTATGGGTCCATTCAGGAGAAAGAACCACTGCATAGGTGAAGTAGAGGAGGTTTTAGATAAAGAAGTATTAGCTATGCTAAAAGAGTAACAATAAGCTGTAAGAAAACTGTATGGTGCCCTAGGGCTGAGGGAGAGGACTAAAGGATGCACAAACGTGAAAGAGGTTCACATCTCACTGGAGAAGGTGTAGTTTAGCCCATTGGGCAGCAGAGTGGTTTCCCAGTTCTGCTGGACAAGAGCTGGCCTGAAGCTGCTGGAAAGCAAAAGGCCACCTTCCACGTGCAGCCTGAGAGCTGGGCTTGGGTGGGCAGTGGGAGTCCGCATGGGGACGGGAGCCCCTCAGAGCACACGGGCTGCACCGGAGCTTTGGTTTCCATGACAAGAGGGCCACGGAAAGGCCGTCACCAGGCTGAGGCTGCAACGTCACAGAGGGACTGTGTTCTGGGCTGGGGCAGGCTCTACTGGATGTCCTGGGACCCATATAACTGACCCCTCATTCACTGGGGAAATTGTAAGGCCAATAGCCTCGCCAGGAGCCGGATGGACAATACTCACCCCCTCCGCTCCTGATAACACTTATCAGGAGGCCGGACATCCTACCGGCGCCTGCCTTCTCCATGTAAGCTCTCCACACCCACTCCTACATTCCACTCCTGCATTCCATCCCTAGCCCCACACTCAGCACTAAATCATGCTGTCAGCCC
>CAUYLG010033574.1:0-38404 GCA_963573385.1 Cacajao melanocephalus
TGTTGTTAATCGGCCATCTTGGATCTCTCCACCCGGTGATGAAGTTTTTTCTGTTTCTTAGTTTTCCTTTGGCGGACGCCCCTTCCCCACAGAGCTGGACCTTCCTGGTTCAGCTGTGCTTACTGTGAAACTCTCAGTCCTCAGCGCTTCCAATTGCTGTTCTCCTTGTGGGGATGGGTCCAGCCGAGCCGGACTCAAAGGGCACCCCATCCCGTATTCTCCAAGCCGAGAAGTGCTGTGCCGGGGCGCCGGCCAAACAGCCGTGCCGGCCAAAAAAGTCGCGCTGGCAACCCGTGTGGCTCCTCCGCCGGGAATGTCTAAGTCTGTGGGCAACAAAAATTCGTCTGAAAGTGCGGCGTCCACTCGCTCTCTGCTCTTTCACTGGGAGCTACAATCCTGAGCTGTTGTTAATCGGCCATCTTGGATCTCTCTCTCAAAAGCTTCATTTTCATATTTCAAAAATGTACATGGGCATTGTGAAATGCCAGTTAAGTTTTGATGTTTTTACATACTTAATTTAATATGAATGCTTAAATATTGCAGCCCATCTACAGGGACTTACATGTCATGTACATAAGGAAGTTTTTTCAGGTTGAATGATTCATTTAACACTTTGAAATATAGTAAAAGCAAAAATTAATGGACCCAAGTTTACTTAATATTTATAGTAAGAGTAAAACAAAACATAATATTAAAAATTAAATAAACATTTTTAGGTAAATTATTTTATAATATGTTATGATATTGCTGAATTTTTAAAAATTAGATCTTTATTTTACTTAGCACAACATGTATACACTTTTGAAAAAATAGAAATAAACTGTTTCACATGATCATAATTAGTTTTTATTTTTCCATTAACAGAAGAAATATTTATTAACTTCTTGCCATGTACTAGGTATAGTGCTATGTACTTGAGATCCAATGTTACAGATTAAAAGTTCATGGGAGAGAATGAATTATAACCAACAAAAACATGAATAATCTCTAATGAGCTATAACAAATAAAAACATCAATGTCTAATAAGTGCTATAAAAGAGAAAAACGAATGATGCAACAGAGAATAATTGGTGATCTTTGTGTTTTAAGAGGTTAGAGATAACTTTATAGCAAAAACTGGTCATTTTAATTGATATCAGAAAGGTGAAGACAAATTATTCATGTGAAGAAGAGGAAGAATATGTATTGTAAGATGCAAAGGCCGTACGTATGAAATTGCACAGCCTTTCAAAATACAGGAAGACTATCAGTGTGGCTACAGCATAATGAACATGAAGAGGAGAGGTATAAACAGAGCTCTGCATGACATGCTAAGGCTTTTGAATATTATTTTAAGTCTAAAGAAAGTTACTGAAGGGTTTTAAGCAGGAGAATGATATAAGATGTTTGCCACATCAAAAATATCTATTACACAGTAAGGTGACTATAGAAAATAATAATGTTGTGTACATTTCAAGAAAGTTAGAAGAAATGTTCAGTGTTGTTACCGCAAAGATATCATGAATATTTAAAGTGATGAATATAGTATTTACTCTAATTTGATCATTATGCAATGTATACAAACATTAAAACGTCACACTGTACACCATAAGCACATACAATCATTATGTGCCAACTCTAAATAAAACTAATCATTCTGGTTGCTACCTGAAGATTAGAATAGATGTGACAGTAGTGGAAGCTCGCAAATAAATGTGGAGGTGAGGCTCTCTCAATACTTCAAAGCAGAAGATACAGGTGGATAGAGTTTACAGTGCATTTTGTAACAGAAGTGATAGGATTGGATGATGGTTATGTAGAATGAGGTGAAGTTGAAGGTATCAAGGCAATGCCAGGTTTCTCTTTTGAGCCACTGATGCGCCTGAGGTGGAATAGATTAGAGAAGAGATAGATTTTTAAGAGCATGATTATTATTGTGGACATACAGTATTTGCTATAGAAGTCTGGGAGGAATTCTTAGAGGAAATCCACATGGGTAATTTAATGTCTGAGGAGATCAGAAAGGAGATTCAGACCAGACTCATAGATGTGCTTCAGTACTATAGGAGTGAGTTGCCACAATACTTGAAAAAAATGAGGTTGTCCAGGGTAAAATGTAAGGTGGACAATAGAAGACTAAACTTAGATTTAAAGAAAAATTCTCTAGGAATTCCTTAGCCACTCTCTCTCTTTCAATATTTAATTCATGAATATAAACTTTGCATAAAGGACTATTTTATTTGCAAGAGTAGAATAATTTTGTTTTCAACAGATATTTTAATCTGGCAAAAATAATTTTTTTTCCCTTGAAATTTGATAGAACATATCTATAAAACGACCTGGGTCTGAGAATTTATTTTTTAAAAGAAAATATTTTACTATAATTATAATTGATTTAAAACTAAAAGTAATGTGTATTCAATTTCTTTATATCTTCTTCTACTGATTTTGAATATCATTCATTTCAGCCACATTATATGTATTATGAAACAATCATTCGTAATTCTTTTCCACTCTTTTGTGTAATATTTTGCTTCTATATTTGTATTTACTGATTCTCTCATTAGTTATTATAATTCACTTGTAGATTTTTCTGAGCTTATCTATATAAAGACATAGGACATATCACCTGATACTACTGACACTTCTGTTTCTCTGTTTCCTAACCTTAAATATTTTCTTTTATTATCATATTTTTATAGTCCTGCCTCAACCCTTTAGTACAGTCTAGTATAGAGGCAGAAATAGTAGTTATCATATCTCATTTCTGAATTTAGAAGACAGGTATCAAATTGTCACCTCTGAATATGATCTTTGCTTTTTTTTTGGTAGATAACCTTTCTCATCTTAAGGAAGTTTCTTTTTCTTGAAATCAGTGGTATGCATGCTTATGTTTGTATCTCCAGAAATAACTGCATGTCTGCTATTCCAACTGAGGAAATCTCTGAGGAACAATAAAAATAGGGTCTTTTGGTTGAAATTATTCATGTTTTGTTTGACTGGTGGCATTTGGATTCTTATTCTTTTTTAGGTAATAAAACTTATTTTTTCATCTGAAGTTTGTATTTTTAATTATATGACTTTTTCTGTGATATATTTACATGCAGATTGCTTTTACTTATCCTCGTTGAAACAGTTGATGGACCTTCTCAATCTGAAAACTCAGGGCTTTCTTCATTCCTGGGTGATTATCTGGTGCAGTAACGATTTTAGACTTGGGCAAGAAAGATACATTGTGCCCTACGCTGTAAAATTTTTCACTAAACATGTTCTCTAGCTGTGTTTTTACAACAAGAGAGGGTTTTACCTGCCCACTCAGGGGCTACACTCCACCTCTAGATTACACTTCAGGGTACCTGGGAACCTTACATTTCCATTTCAAATAATCCCAGCATACTTTTGGGATTTGTGCAAGCCTCTTAACTCTTTTTTTTTTTTTTCTACCGTGTGTCTCTTTTTAATTTGAACACTTGGAAAATACTATGAAATGATTCCATTATTTTTTATACTTTGATTTTATATTAGATTCAGGATGTGCTTGCATGTGCAGGTTTGTTAACTGGGTAGATTGCATAATGGCAGAGTTTGGGCTTCTAGTGTACCTATCACCCGAGTAGAAAATATTGTATACAATAAGTAATTTTTCAGACTTCAACGCCTCTCATCCTCCTCCCTTTTGGAATTCCCAGTGCCTTTTATTTCCATGGTCCTGTTCCATATGTACTCATTGTTTAGCTCCCACTTATAAGTGAGAACATTAAGGTCTATCCTTCCAAGAGCTGACTGCTCCCTCAGTTTTTGCTCTTAGCGTCACTGACAAAAGATGTCTGCATGTGTTTATTTCTTTGTTTTCCTATGACAGTATTGGTTTATATTCCATTAGCTAGTTACTCATTGCACTCAGATTTTCAGTTTATAATTTCTGTTAGACTGTCACCAGTTTTTTTGTTTTGTTTTGGGGTTTCATTTTTTCAGCAGGAAGTTTTACTGTGGCTTATCTTCTAACCTGCTTTCAAGAAAACTGAAAGAAGGCCAGTCAGGCTAGTAGAGTATGATGACCTAGTCCCCTGGGTAGAGATGAAAGCTGGTCATTGCTTCTCCACTTTGCCAGTTACTCAGGACAACCCTTTTTCTCTACATAAATTTTACTCTACGCATTCTCCAAAGGGAAGCGAGAGACCTAGGTCGCAGATGACCTAGTGTACAGACGAAGTATAAGCATCAGACTGTTCATGTTTTGGCACTCTAACAGTCTTGTGTAATAATAGGCCTCTTCCATTTTTTCATATTATTATGAATGGTCAACCTCAAATCAGTACTCCTTTGTGAAATATTGGTTTTTAGCAATAAGTAAACAAAGATTCTTACGTTGGACTTTGAATTTCTTGAGCTGTGGTTCATTTATTTTTTAATCCAGAAGACAAAGAGCAAAAAGGCAACATAGCTGAGGATCCTGTATTATTTACATAAAAGAAAATCTACACAATGTGTATATAAATATATCTCAGTGAAGCACATCATTTACAAATTCAATGAACAAATACAATGGGGCTTGTTTTTCTACTTTATTCTACGATTTTCAGAAAGATGTTCTACATACTTTAAGAATTTAGAGCCTTGGCATCTAACATAGAATGATTCCTCCAGGAAGAATTTTGTAATGCATACAAAGGAAATATCAGTGAATAGTTCAGAAAGCTTAATTTGTTTACAACAGAGGCTCGTATGTAAAATTTAACTTTTAATAAAACCTTTCCTCTGTATATTGGCCTTTTTGTCCCCTGGGATCCCAAAGACAATGGAATGAAAATAATATGTAAGAACAATATTCTGCTCTACAACAGCGCTTTGGTTAGATGACAACTTCAGTATTTTCAAAATGCCTGCTACGCCAGGATTTTTCTCTTTGAACATTTTCATAACTACAGATCTATTATTTGTAGTTCATTTAAACTTTAGATAAAGTAGCTGTACATTTATAGTTTCTATTTCCATATTAAGTTTCTCCTCTAATCTTCATTTATTTTGCATTTTTTTCTTTCAGAATCTTCACAACTTTGATTTACTGTAGCTTTTCTTTTCAACACAATTGTGAATTGATTTACAATGTTAATGTACTCTGTGCAAGTTATGATGATTTGGGACAGATAGGAGAGCCTAAAGCATGTTCTCAGTCCTCCCAGTATCTTTAAAACTATGGAAACTTCTCAAAATATTCAGTCTTCCTTGCAGATGCTAATTCTGTAGGTCTAAAAAGGGGCTTCAGATATCTGCCTTTTGTTAAACTCTCCAGTGTATTTTTACAAAAAGCACATCTGGGAAACATGGCTGTAATGAACAAAAATCCAATTCAAATAAATAAATAAAGTTAGGTTTCATTCCAAATTCTGTCACTTAAAGCAAGTCGCTTCCATCCTTGAACCACAGTGACTTCTTCTTTAGAAGATTACTACTCACAGTTGAGAGCAATAAAATTGGTAATGTCTATGAAGCAAAGAAAAAAATGCCTACAGTAAAGTTACATAAGTTCTTTTCTTTTTTTGTGCTGCCCAGATGAAGAGAAGTAATCCACTTGGGGAACCTCACTGAAGTATTACATTACATAATCATTAGATCTCAGGTCTTGTATAGTAGAACCAGTCTCTGCCATTGTCACTCATATAAACATAACTGTCTATAGTTGCATCGATTTTCTTTGATTTTTTATCTAGTGCCTTCTAGGTAATACATTGCAATGCTTTGGAATCTCTCTACTTTTGATACGTGATAGACACTCATGGACATATCTATTGTGCAGCCTCAGGCTACACCCACCCTGATTAGATTGCATTGGAAAGGTATCTCCAAAGGCCAAATCTGAAACAGAAAACAACAAAAACGAAGAGAGACTGAGATGGACATGCCTCTGGTTCTAGCCTAACTTTTTTTTTTCTAAAAAATGTTATCTTTTATCTCTATTTTATTTAAATGGTAAGTCAGAAAAAACCTGTAGGTTCAAAGTAGAATTTTAGATGAGCTCCAGTTTTATCTAATACTTTCTTCATAACCTGTATAGTTATGAACGAATGTACCTCCAGTAATTTTGGCTTTGTTAAACTCTTCAAAGGATAAATTTTAAGTTTTTATAAATAAGTTTTCAATGCTTACTATAGCTAAAGTGATCTGGTTACTATAGGAAAGATTGAGTATTTAAATACACACACAATTCCAAACACATACGCATATATAACAAAAACATTGGCAAAGACAATTGTGCATACCTCAATGAATTGATTATATAAATAAGGTTCATATCTATAACCATATTATAGCTTTAATTCTCAGGCATTTACACTAAAACACAAACTGTTTTAACCATCATATAATTCTTCATTCACATATTTATATATCAATTCTAATTTGATTAGTTAGGAACTCTTTAGATAATAAATGGATAATCCTAATTCAATCTTTCATGAAACAAACATTTTAATTCGACTGAAAGATTCACTAAAGATACTGAAGTTCATGCAACATCTCACAGATATGAACTTACAGCAATACTGTATTTTATGTTTCTTTTTAAATTTAAATCAATAGCTAATCATAAAATCAAACTTTGATTAATAAGGCCACTATAATAAGTTTTATAAAAATCAAAGTTTGAAATAAGTATTTAGAGTACTCAAAAGTTAATGATGATTAAAATGTTCTTAATTCTAACTTTCTATTTGAAGATTATCTTTCCTCAGAAAGAAGATGAATAAATAGGAAAATTAACTTGTAATTTTAAACAATAAAGTCATAAAAAACTAAAACCAAAAGACAATCTTAAAAATAAAATGAGAGTGAAATAGTTTATACTCTGTGTAAAATGAAATAAAATAAATTGCTATGTTGGTGATATAATAAAAAATTTTTTCTGAGATATTTTATTTTTATGATTAATTAAATTGTACACATTCTTCTCAGCCTAAGTCAGCACAATGGTATAATTATGCTAACAATGCTAATACATGATTTTATAATGTAATTTCAGGAAGTCATTTTTACAGTCAAAATTTCAAATTAGTTTATGTAATATGAAAAGATAAATTAGATACAGATGAAAAACTTTATATGTATTTATACATTCCTATGTATTAAAGATACACCTGTTTATTTAACCAGTACATATTACTGTTTATTCTCCAAAGATACGTATTAGTACCTATACTGTGGATGGTAATAAAAACAGAATATTAATATATTATCTGCTACCTCTATAAAATATCAATTGGAGTCTATCTATTATTCTGTATAGGAAAATAATCTGGAATAAAAAATCAGTTCAACACAGCAAAATCTAAAGGTCCAAATAAAAACACACTATAATTTAGTAGAAACTTCACTTTAGTAGAAACAGATTTAAAATTTCTATTGGAGCAAAATAAAACTATTTTGCAAGACATTTTCCCACTATCTCCATCTAAGTTATTTATCTCCCTTTTCAAACTTCTGTACGTTTATGAAAATGTAAACTTCATTCCTAGATATCCTACTGTGCAACAAGTTTCTGATTTCTTTCAGGCATTCTTATATTCAATTGTGTTGGCTAGAGGAAGATGTGAAGAAAGGTAATTCACACAATCATTTTTTAACCATCATTGTCGCTTATTTTCTGAATATCTCTATAAACTTAATTTCTCTAAACTAGCTGTGGACATCCTGTTTTCAGTGGAAAAGCTGACTTCCTTCTTTATACAGAATGATACAGACATCATGGATACACTCAGACAACTTGTCTCTTCTACTTAAAACAAAAATAACAATTTCATTCCTCCTTTTTCTCATTCAGCCCTCAGGGTTACACATTTCTAATCTACTCTTGAGGACTTTTGCCTCACTTTTACCTTCTAAGTAATCTGTATTCATTACTTTTCCTAGTTACCAACATCTTACTCCTTAATCTATAAATATTTTCAATACTGTTTATGAATAAAAAAGAAGAAAACACTCCCTTTGATTCGTCCTTTGCTTTATCTCAGGAAAACTTCTTAGAAAGAATGATGTGGTGTGTTTTCTGCACCAACCAATTCTCTAACACAAGCTTGGGTTCTAAAAATTCAGTTTAATTCTAACAATAACCACCCAGAGCTGGAACAGAACCCACAGGTTAAGGACTCAGCCCAACAAGATTGTTCCTACTTGAGACACAAGTCACAAGTCTCAGGCCATCTGTAATTCTAATCAACTGGTTATAAATTAGGAGTTTCCATAACCCTTTCCTTGATTTCATAATTTGCTAGAATGACTCATAGAACCCAGAAAAGCATTTTACTTACACTTAGCAGTTCATTACATAAAACATAAATGAACAGCCAGATGAAGAGGTACATAGGGCGAAGTCTGGAAAGCAAGTAATCTAAAGTCTCTGTTCCCCAATTTCCTCATCTTACAATGATGATAGTACAAAACTTGCTTCATAGAGCTATTATGAAGATCACCTAATTTAATAAATGCAGAATGCTTGCAAGGAAAACAGCTAATTATGGATTAACAACTTTTATTTGTGGTGCTATCAGACAATACAGTGAGGAAATTAAGAGCTCAAGCTTGCAGTCCAAGGAGTTTTAATTATAGTTCCATCACTTACTCATTTCATGATCTGTCATATATTTACTTATAATTGAACCTCAGTTTTCTGATATGTAAAAAAGAATTT
This sequence comes from Cacajao melanocephalus, assembly GCA_963573385.1. Classification (NCBI taxonomy): domain Eukaryota; kingdom Metazoa; phylum Chordata; class Mammalia; order Primates; family Pitheciidae; genus Cacajao; species Cacajao melanocephalus. Next base: position 8,664 of record CAUYLG010033574.1, read on the forward strand.
TAAAAACCTACAACTCATCGAGTTTTATGATAATATAATGAATTCATACATAAAAGGTACTCAATAATTACAACTGTTTAATTATTATAGACATCCAAGATCATATGTGTAAAATGAGGTTATTTTAATTTGCCTTTCTGTGATTACTGGTAAAGTTGAACGTCTTTGCATAAAAATATTGACAGTTTTACCCAGAAGACAAGAAAAATAAACATACCTGAGAATCCTATATTATATCCATAAGAGAAAATCTACACAATACTTATAAAAATAGATCACAATGAAGCATATAATTTACAAATTACATTAGCAAATATAATGAGGGTTTTTTCTCTACTTTTTTCTACAAACTTTAATATGATGTCCCACAAACTTCAAGGACTGATCTAAGGATATTTTAGCAGTTCTCCCAGAAATACCTTATTTGGCAACATTACAATCAGAAATAAACATGGACCAGGCTTAACAAGCCTGAAGAAATTGTAGGTTATGTTTGAAGACACTGTTCACATGTGAATAAACTGTTGTGATGTGTTCATATTATGTACTTTAGAGATATATGTGACCTAGTAAGAGGGCCTTTGTCACACATCAAGATGAGGCCACATGGAGGACCAGTAGAATCAGTAAGCTTTATTTGTATTACTTAAGGGACTCTATGAAGGTTTTGGATTCAATCCATTTCTACCACTGACATAAGTCAACAGAGGCTTCTCTACCTGTCCATGGCCTTTGCGCATATTTATTTGGGATTACTTGTCTCTTTATATTTTGAAAAAGAATTCTTTGTTATATGCATATTCTTCCAGCCCAAGGTGCGCCTTTACTTTGTTGGTCCTTTACTTTAAAAATATTTTGACTTTAATGGAATAAAATTAACCAGTGCTTTTGCTGATTGATGTCTTGTAATTTTAGCATTTTCATTTACGTTTGCTTTACTACACTGATGATATAAAGATTTTCCTTCCATTATTCTAAATAAATTAAAGTTTCATTTTCACATTTATGTTCTCAATATATCAGGTTTTTAAAATTAAATGGCAGTGCTTGGGATGTGTAAGTCCTGTGTAAATATTCCCTGTTGTACCAGACACTGTCAGGGTTCTGTCCATGTCCCCCCAGCCTTTCATTGTGTGCTGGTCAAATTCCCAATGCCTCTATATGCATTTTTGTGCCTTTGAAAAATTTTACTGGGTTTGTTGGGAGGCCAGTGCATGGTACATGGCAAGCCAGAAGTACCAGGGAGATCCTACCAGGTGAGATATCAATACCCCCAGGAGAAGTTTTCAACCATATTACTCCAAAGAGGTTTCTGACCCTTCAAGCCTGTATTTTACAGTCAACTTTTATTAGACTTGCTGGTTCCTCTGACCCAGTAGCGGCCTTTAGGCCTGGGCCTATTGTGTAGATTCTCAGCTTCTTGTCCAGCTGCTAGTACAGTTAAATGTTCTGAGTTCACTAGAAGCAGTAGAATAGCTCATAATCTCTTAACTGTTTCCCATCTCTACAATTTTCCTCCTCAACTCTTGCTTGATTCAGTAGCTGTCCTATGCCTTCAATCATATGATTTTAATTTTTATGTGGATTTTCTGTCTATCTGCAATAATTACATTGCCCTCCCGTAATATACATTACCATAGCCAGAAGCAGAGATCTCAGATTCTTTTTTATAGTTCTGGGGTACATGTGCAGGATGTGTAGGTTTGTTACATAAGTAAACTTGTGCCATGGTGGTTTGCTGCACCTATCAACCTGACACCTAAGTAGCAAGCCCAGCAAACCTTAGCTACTTTTTCTAATGCTCTTTCTTCCTCCCACCTAACCTCCTGATAGGCCCCAGTGCGTGTTGTTCCCCTCCCTGTGAACATGTGTTGTCATTGCTCAGCTCCCACTTATAAGTGAGAACATGCAGTGCTTGGTTTTTCCGTTCCTATGTAAATTTTCCAGGGATAACAACTTCCAGCTCTATCCATGTCCCTGCAAAGGACATGCTCTCCTTCCCTTTTATCTCTGCATAGTATTCTGCAGCGTATATGCACATTTTCTTTATCCAGTCTATCACTGATGGGCATTTGATTCCATGCATTTACTATTGTGAATAGTGTTGTAGTGAACATGTAAGTGCATGTGTCTTTGTAATACCATGACTTATATTCCTCTGGGTGTATACCCAGTAATGGGATTGCTAGGTCAAATGGTGTTTCTAGTTCTAGAATGCTTTTACTTTCTCTGCCACATGGCCAAGATGCAAATTTTCCAAACGTTGATTCTATGGTTTCCTTTTGTATATGAGTTCCAATTTTAAGTCATTTATTTGCTCCCATATTTATTCCAAGTTCCTTCCACCTATCAACCTGTAAAATCAAAACAAAGTTATTCTGAATGCTTTGCTGTTAGAAATGTCTTCTTCCAGGCACCATGTTATAATTCTTAGGTTCAAACTTCTGTAGATGTCTAGGACACAAACAAAATGCAGCCAAGTTATTTGCTAGTGTAACACAGGTGACCTTTACTCCAGTTCCCAATAACCACCTCATTTCCATATGAAACCTCATCAGCCTGGACTTTAGTGTCCATATCTCTATCAGCATTTTGGTCATAACATTTTAAATAGTCTCTAAAAAGTTCCAAACTTTCCCTCATCTTTTTATCTTTTTCAGAGCACTACAAACTCTCCTAACCTCTGTCTATTACCGTGTACCAAAACTGCTTCTACATCTTAAGGTGTCTTAATAGCAACGCCCCACTATTGGTACCAATTTTCTGTATTAGTCCATTTTTGCATCATTATTCATAAATATCTGAGGCTGGGTGTTTTATATTGAAAAAATGATTTAATCTGTAGGTTGTACATACATGGCACCAATACCTGCTGGGCTTCTGGTGAGGTCCTTAGGAAGCTTGGAATCAATGAAAGGTGAAGCCAGAGAAGGCATATCACATGCTAAAACAGGAGCAAAAGAGAGAGGGGGGAAGGTGCAAAACTCTTTTAAACAACCAGATGTTGTGTGAACTCAGTGCAAGAACTCTTCATTATCACAAAAACAGCACAAAACCATTCATGAGCAATCAACCCTCATGACTCAAACACCCCCAATTAGGCCCCACCTCCAACCTTGGAGATTATGTTTTAAGATGAGATTTGGAAGGGAAAAACTTTCAAACTACATCACTCCTCAAGATCACGTTGAACAATTCATCTCTGTACACTCCTCTCTCCCTTTATAGAGGTTTCTCATCTTTGTCAATTACTCAAGGTCACTGTTTATATATACTGTGTTTGATTTCATATATGTAAAAGTCATATCAAAATACTTTATTTTTTTATATAATCAAATATTTATAAGAAAACATACTTGCAGGAGTCTACTTTAGGGATGTACTTAGTGTATTTGTCTTTTCTCACACTGCTATAAAGAACAACCTGAAACTGGGCAATTTATGCAGAAAGAGGTTTAATTGACTCAGAGTCCACAGGCTTTACATGGATCATGCCTGGGAGGCCTCAGGAAACTTACAGTCATGATTGAAGGGGAAGGAGAAGAAAGCATCTTTTACCATGGTGGAACGGGAGAGATAGAGAGAAAGAGAGAAAAGGCAAACATGCCACACACTTTTAAACAACCAGATCTCATGAGAACTTACTATCACCAGAAAAGCCAGGGGAATGTCTGCCCCCATGATTCAGTCACCTCTCACCAGGCCCCTCCTCCAACACATGGGAATTACAATTTGTAGGGAATTCATGAGCCCCACGTTGGGCACCAGAAAGTAGGGAATTCATGAACCCCACACATTGGGTGTCAGAATGCAGGGATACATGAGCCCCACATTGGGCATCAGAATATAGACAGCCAGCCGTACATCACCCATGGGTACTCCGAGTTTGGTGGTGACAAAGGAATGAGAAAAAGATTAAGAGAGACAGTGGGACCAGGGGACCACCACTTTATTATTTTGGAGGAGACATTGAAAGCCTCGAGCTCTGATCATCCACACTATTTATTGATTACAGTACACTTTGATCTATAAGGTAGGAGTGGAGTGATGGTGGAGTGAATCAGTGAGTCAGAAGTGAATTAGTGGCCAGAACTGGTGTGTCATCCTAAGGACTGATAACAGTGGTGGTTTGGGAATTTCACAAAATGTGGTTATCTTTAGCTTATTATCTATGTGCAGCTGGTGGAACTCAGGCCTTACAAGGAGTCTGCAAGTCTGGCTACAGAGCCTAGGTCACCCTGCACTGGAACATGAGGCATGGAGAGGCCTTCCTCCTCAGAGGCCTCCTGTGGCCTTCCACAGTTTGTTGCTCCTTGTTTATGTGTTACTCATAACCAATTTATGTAGGCATTCTGTAAGTCCTTTCTCCTTTGCTGCTTTTCCCAACAATTCAAGATAAAATTTCCCTGTGCATACAGAGCTAAACCAAATCATTTAGTTCAGCATTTAGAAACCCCAGATCCTGATCAATGTAATGGTTTAAACTAAACAAAGACAAATTACATTTTTTGACCATATTATTTAATCTCCTGATAGATTTTCTTATTATTGTTGGATATAACAAAGACTAACATAAAGAATATTCTATTAGAAAATTACTCTTCTTTCAGAGACTCTCTCTCTTATAGTCTCAGCAAACGTTTGCACACAACAAATACATAATCAATTATAATGTAAATATGCACTAGGGTGCAGTAGGAATATAGATATGGTGCATTTATTATAATAACTTCTCTGTGTTTAGTGCTGTGTACAATATGATCTCCAAATCTTTTAGAAGAAATAGTTCTCTTTGATCTTCTCTGGAGGGAAAATTTACAAAATGATGTAAAAGTAAATAAAGGGGCAATACAAACATAAATGGCAAATATATTTCATACAGTTATTTCCCATATGTAGATTAAATTAAAATAATTGGGAAAACTATTTTATATAGAATATAGTAAAATTATTGTCTTTCCTTGATTTTTTAAAACCTCTTTTGTCTCTTACATTTCATCTCTATACATACATGTGTAAGAATTTGCCCACTCTTCTCTCATATTGTTAATAGGGCCAGCACTTATCTTTAAAATATATACCTATTTTCTGACTTAATGTTTTTAATTTACTCTATATTCATGGCCACACGTGGTGGCTCATGACTGTAATCTCAGCACTTTGGGAGGCTGAAGCGGGTGAATCATGAGGTCAAGAGTTCAAGACCAGCCTGGCCAACATAGTGAAACCCTTTTACTACTAAAAATGCAAAACAAAAACCTAGCTGGGCATGGTGGTGCGTGCCTGTTGTCCTAGATACTCAGAAGGCTGAGGCAGGATAATCACTTGAACCAGAGAGGTGGAGGTTTTACTGAGCCGAGATTGTGCCACTGCACTCTGACTTGAGCAACAGAATGAGACTTTGTCTCAATAAAAATTCATTCAGAAAATACATAATAAATACCTACTATGTGTCAGGTGCCATACTAAAGCTGGAAACAAACAACAAAAAAAGACTGTGTTCCTGCTCCAGAGGAGCTCACAGTTTGGAGACAGACATTCAGAAAACTCTATTAATTGGTGATACATGCCATAAATAGAATACATGGCCATTAGAGATTGTTCAAGAGGCCCTTAACAGAGGATGTGAGGTTTAATTCATTCTGAAAGATGAGTGGTATGCCAGACAGAAGGCACAGTATGTGCAGAAGCAATAAGCTATGAAGAATATATTTTTAGAGCATGTTACAGTTTAAGAGAAAAGCCATTGGTGAAACTCCTTTAAGTACATTAACTAAAAACTTAACTGTTAATGTGATTAAAGTGTGATTTTTCATTTAAAGTTTTAGATTAATTGTGACATTAATTTTAAGGATAGCATTGGTTCAAAATAAAGAATACTTATATGTGGCAATTACAAAGTAGAGAAAAAAAGCTCAGCCAATTACTAGAAAATGACAAGTTTCAAAGCAAACTATTAGTCTCTTGAAAATGTATTTTAAATTGTGATAGTGCTTATAAGACATATCTCAAAGGGGAACTGGAATCATACAGCCATCCTCTGGCTATTCCCTCCCCATTATCCTTCCTGGGGTCTAGTAACCACTCTACTGTTTATTTCTATGAAATCAACTTTTTTAGTTTTCATATATGAGTGAGAAAATACAGTATTTGTCTTTCTGTGTCTGGCTTATTTCAGTTAATATAATCTCCTCCAAGCTCATCCATGTCACACAAATGACAGAATTTTAGAAAATTATTATTTTGTAGCTGAATAGTACCCCATTTTATAGAGATACCACATTTTCTTTATCCATTCGTCTGTTAATGGACATTCAGATTGATTCCATATTTTGACTACTGTGACTAATGTTGCAACATAGGTGGAAATGCAGATATCTCTTAGAAATGGTGATTTGCTTTCCTTTGGGTATCATGCCCAGTAGTGAGATTGCTGGATTTTATGGTAGTTCTATGTGCAGTTTCTTGAGGAACTTCCATACTGCTTTCCATAATGGCTGTACTAATTTATATTCCCACTAATAATTTATAACAGTTATTTTTTCTCCACATCCTCATAAGTATTGGTTGTTTTTTGTGGGGCATAACTTATTGAAAATATCATATCCTAGATTCATAAAGTTACCTTACTTGCTTGTATGTTTACTTAAAATCATACAGGAATTGTAGAATAAACTTCATTTGAAATACAGAGTATCTAAAAGGAAAATTATTTTGTATATGTGTTCATCAATATAATTTCTTCAATGTTATTTCAAATAACGTTCCATTTGTTATGTGACATGGCTCAGATTTAGCCACATTCACTGTGCAAGGGGTAAAGGGTCACAAATGATTGAATATAACTGTCTCTAATTCTGACTGTGTATAATTAATAGCCTTTCATCACATAAATTCTTTTATTTGGAAACATTCACTTATGATATGAGAATTGGAGGTTCCCTTCTGCTCACTTAATATTTAATGTTTTTATCCTCCCATCTCATTTTCAGTATTGACCTTCGTTTGTCCATTTTATTCCAGAATAACAAGTGATGGCCCTCTTCTGTCATCTTAGCTTTTATTAGCCACTGTCGTATTTTCACTGGTAGAGGTTTATGCTGCACCTTGCAGTGATTGATTATATTTAAAATGAGAACTGCTGACAACATGATAGCTGTTTACAAACTTCCTCATTTATAACAGGAAGATTTTATAAAAAGGAAAGTATCATTATATCTTTTTCATGATATTTAGTGTTCCTACATTTTGCATGACATCTTTGACTTTTACTGTTTTAAGTTTCATTATAACGCATTTTTCTCAGATCTAATTAGCACATACTTTTTTCCCCTCTCTGAATGTCCTTGGGCCATGTCTTATAGTCGTAATTTCCATAATTAATTTAACCCACTCATTGTTCATGTCACCGGCAACATGAGACTGACTATAAAAAAGTTAGTTAGAAAGGGCTTGAGTTCTGACCCATCAACATGTTCAGATTTCATGGACCTTTAAAGTGAACAGCTTGAAACCTACATATGATATTTTTATTCTTGTGCACCATGTATCACAATTGAAATTATATTCTACAACAATGACCTCTTTGTCAATTTAAAGGAGCGTTATTCTAACAGATGTAATTATTTTATAACTAAGTTAATAAGTTAATGCTGTGAAGGACGCACTGCTTTCAAAAGCTAATTAATAGTAACAATTTCTGTTAGGTTAATATCCTTCTAAGATGTATAAACAAGGCACTGTACATTTTAGTCTATATTAATAATAACCATTAATCACATTATTAGAACACAGTATCAGCATGTGCACACTTATTGTTTTTATTTTCTCTGGACTCCTAATGAAACAGGCATTTACATTACTAATATTTTTGCTATTACTAATATTTGCCTTTTCTACGTTTTGTGGAAACATTTTGAATATTTTCTACCTAACATTAGGCAAGTGAGGTGATTTTAGGAAAACACTGCCAAGAACTAGGATATCTCAGATTCATGGCTGCTCTGTTGCAAACATGCTTTATGTCCCTGAGCAACTTACTTCAGTTATCTGAAACTAGATAAAATTAAATGAAAAAAATACACATCTTGGGAAAAGCAACCCATCAAGATATAGTAATTTACATGGAGGTTTTGGTAATTTACAAAATGTACTTTTCTTCTGAGAGGGTAAAAGAGGATACCAAGGAGTGTAAAGATGCCTGAATGTCACACTTGAGGTGAGAGACTATATAGATTGTGTTTAGCTTAAAGGGAAAGACCATTATCTTACTATGCTTACGTTTATAGTTTTTATCCCAGTTGCTGCCTGCATTAGTTCCTCGTCAGGAGTTTGCTGATCACTCTGTGATTTTACCTTGTGAGTCACAGTTGTAAATGCAAAACTTCAAGATAGCATAGACTGCAATAGTTTATAAACTATGTATATTTCCAATTACACTTAAGAATACCAACCAGTTTTCTTTGCAATTTACATTAGAAACTCATGCATAACTTCTCTGATGGAAAATATCAGAAAAGTCTTTCCATGTAACATTTCTAAAACAACAGGAATCCTAAAAGACATACAAATTAAGATTTTTGATATTTTTAATTCATATCCTTATTAATCTTGACAATTAAACAAATTATTTTTTGAACAGTGTTTGACAATGTATTTTAAACAAGTCTGCAAATCTATACAAAATGTTAAATTCTGGCACTAAATATCGTTGGAGTGGCATAAGGAAAAATAACTTGCCTTGTTGTATCTGGTATTAAGTGTTCTTTTCAAGAGTGATCCAATGATACTGTGATCAACACTTAATTTTTCTCTATTATAAATTCAACGTAAAAGTAAACTAGCCAAAGTTATTTTTTTAAATCAGAGTAATTATGTTCTGAAGCCACAAAAGTATTTACTCAGTTGAGTAGTGTGTGCCTCTGATGTAAACAGAAGATTCTTGAGTTGCAAATAATACTATTTTGGTTATAACAGAGTAACCAAGTATTGTTTTTGCTTCTAAACCAAAATGACCAATTCTAGTAAATGAGGTGCTGGGTGTAACGTAGTATAGGAAATTTGTGCACGACATGAAGGGGAACAATTTAAAAGCCCTAGTTTAGCACATCACTTAACATGTCTCAGCTGGGTCAAACCAATGTTTTGTTTTGTTTTGTTTTTGCAAAGAACTGATTGATGTCAAAATGATGTTTTCTTGAAAAGTGAACTTTGTCCAAGAACAAAGAAAAAATTCCATTAATATTTGTTTGGTAAAAATGTTTTCTTTTTCTGTCTCTCTAAAAGCTTTCCTTTTCTGACAAAAGAAAAATTACAATAAAAGGGGTTATGTGTGTGTGCGTCTTTGTGTGTGTGTGTGTCTTTGTGTGTGTATGTGTGTGTGTGTGTGTGTGCATGGACACTAACTAAATATCTTTCCTTTGGGAACATCTGTATTAAGTCAATAAAATACTTTGCCCAGTTATCTTTCTTTTTAACTCGGCAGTATATTTTATTGATAATACAAATGTTAAGTATACAGAATTATATCCTGTATATACATAATTATAAGGATAATATATATTATCCTGTAAATATACAATTATATATATAATTACAGAAATTTAAACATCCAATATATAAAACAAACTTGTAATCCTGTACACATTTTGCATACCATATATAATTGAATATTTTCAGAAACAATATGATTGTATTGTTGATTCAGAAATTATTTAAAATCTAGTATCTTTCATTCAACAAAACCTTTGGCAACTCTGTGTCATGTACTATTATAGGTACATGCAATATAATGTGATGCAACCTTCAAAGATTCCTGTTAGCAGTAATGAAGTTAAGTGATAAAAGAGAAAGTGTTAAATTTCTATAGTTACAGCAGTGTTATGTTGTAGCAAAATCTATATCTTACAGGCTTTTGATAAATACTACTAAATCACTTCAAATAAAATATTTTCCCCCAATTTTCCAAAGTGTGCCATATGGGCTAATGATATCCTTGTCTATAGTGGGTTTTTCATTACAAAAATTAATGAGCCTACAGCTATGAAACTCATTATTTTATGTGTCCAGTTCTGCCTTTAGATTGCCTTGGGCCATGGACATTTTAGCAACTCATAATTTGATTGCATTCCTTGATAATTTTTTATCTGCTTGTCTTCTGCCTGAGGCTGGCTGGGTTCACAGTATTATCCATTGTGGACATCCCATCCAGACACATATCTATGTGGGCCCTAATACCCAGTGCTCCTCCTCAGATAATTCTCTGACTCTTTTCTAGAAATGTGAAATCAAAGAGATGCCTCGAGGAGCTCTGTATGTCACTCCTGTGGGTCATTCTAGGCACTGTGGCTGGCACCAGTCCCAGGAAAATGGGCTGGTAAGCAGATCACTCTACTGGCTGTCATGGTACTTTTTTTTCCCACAGGATCAACAAAGATTGAGCCACCCAGATGGAACTGTCATGATGATTTGGGGCAACTCATTTGTATAGAAAAGACTTCAGAAAACATTAATTTCCCAAGATCCCAGGCCTTATATGAACGGATTAGCTTTTCATCATTTTTAAACCGGAAATATTCATATTTTTTAACTTTCTTATAAATTAATTTAACTAGCCCACCCCACTTTTTTTTTTTAGATGGAGTCTTGCTCTGTCACCAGGCTGGAATGCAGTGGCGCGATCTCGGCTCACTGCATCCTCTGCCTCCCAGGTTCAAGCGATTCTCCTGCCTCAGCCTCCTGAGTAGCTAGGACTACAGATGTGCGCCACCACTCCCAGCTAATTTTTTGTATTTTAGTAGAGACAGGGTTTCACCATGTTGGCTAGGCTGATCTCAATCTCCTGACCTTGTTATCTGCCCACCTCGGCCTCCCAAAGTGCTGGGATTACAGGTGTGAGCCACCGCACCCAGCCACATGCTCTTCTTTATTTTTAACTTCTTTTGTTATAGTTTATACTAAGTTCTCAGGGGGTAGAGGAAATAAATATACGTGCTCATTCTTCATCTTAAATAAGAAATTACTGCTTTATCTTACCAATAAATTATAAAGTTTGCTCAAGTAATTTTTGAGAAAGTTTCTAGTATTTTCAACAAGAAAAATTATTTGAGTGTGCACATTGCCACACCTAAAATACATAAAATTCACAACTCTACTGTGACATTTTAGTAACCTTAGCTGTGTTCTCAGAATAGGTTATAACTCATTGGAATGAAGCACAATTTCCAGCATCTAGGTTACCATGGGAGTCAGAACCTGAAATACTTAAGGCTGTATTTAGAAAGAATAAAACTGGGATGCTGGAGAAAATATATGTGACATATAATGTTCTCTACTCCTTATAGAGTCAACAGCAATGAATATAAAACCATTTATGGATAATAAGCCATAAATAATACAATAGTGAATTAAAAAGCAAAAAAAAAAAAAAAGGAGATGTAATTCTTGCATCTCCTTGGAGATGGAGGATATAGATGATGCTTTCCCATGTAGATGATCCCTAGGCAGGGGAAAGTTTGGGATGTTCAGCCTTTTAAATACCCCTAATCATTATTATATTAATGAGAGAAATTTGTGTGTGGTATATGTGGATATTTCTGTGTGTGTGTGTCTGTGTAAACAGATGTTATTTAATTGCTTTGGAACTTGACTTTGTTTTAGCAACTTGAAAAAACAATGCAAACTACAGACTCAACCTGATACTCACCAGAAGAGGGACAATGATACGGTTTGGCTCTGTGTCACCACCAAATCTCATATCAAATTGTAACCTCCATAATCCTTATAGATCAAGGGAGGGACCAGGTGGGAGGTGATTAGATCACAGGGGCCACTTCCCCCATGCTGTTCTCGTGACAGTGAGTTCTCATGAGATCTGATGTTTTTATAAGGCAGTCTCCCCTGCTCTTGCACATGCTCTCTTGCCTACTGCCATGTAAGATGTGCCTCTTCCCCTTCTGCCATGATTGTAAGTTTCCTGAGACCGCCTCAGCCATGCAGAACCGTGAGTCAACTAAACTTCCTTTCTTTATAAATTACCCAGTCTCAGGTAGTATCTTTATAGCAGTGTGAGAACAGACTAATACAAATGGGAAGTTACTGAAAACTTGGACAATGATGACCATGACATGGTAGAATCTATTATAGTCAAAGAAAAGGATCAAAATATAGTTTAGGAAAACAAAATTAAAGTGTTAAGATAGGATTATTTCAACTCCAGGTATTCTGAAGAGAGGAATACTGAAGAGTGGTGGAAGCAGACTAAAAATAAAATGTGGACAATAAAAGCACAAATGCCTCTGAAAGGGGTAATATTTATATAAACATATTTTTCAACAACTGTCTTTAGAAGGCTTAATTATGACAGATACTGTGCTAAGCCTCACAACATCACTGTAATCAAGACAGATTAGGCCCTGCTCTAAAGAAGCCCACTTTCGGCTGGGCACATTGGCTGATGCCTGTAATCCCAGCACTTTGGGAGACCAAGGCAGGTGGATCACCTGAAGTCAGGAGCTCCAGACCAGCCTGTCCAACATGGCAAAACTTCATCTCTACTAAAAATACAAAAATCATCTAGGGCTGGCAGTGGGTGCCTGTAATTCCAGCTACTTGGGAAGCTGAGAAAGGAGAATCGCTTGAACCCGAGAGACGGAGGTTGCAGTGAGCCAAGATCATGCCATTGCATTCCAGCCTGGGCAACAGAGCAAGACTCCATCTAAAAAACAAAAAACAAAACAAACAAACAAAAAGGCCCATTTTCTAGTAGCACAAATTTCTGGGACTATGTAAGCTCACACTTGGCCAAAAATGTCAGTATTCTAGAGTTCCATATGAAAATACTTATCCTGGACTGCCATTCATCCTGTTCAGTTACCTTTTTCCTAGGAACATTACAGCATTCTTAAAATAACAATATTATTGTAAGAATTAAGCCCACATATTATTGACCACTCAATCTTAGTTATTTGCTGATTCTATATTTACAAATTCATCTACTGGCTAAAGTCCATTTGTAACCCCAAAGTCAATGCTCATGACACTTCTGAGGCCATCGACAGACATGTGCCTTTACAGAACCCAGAACCATATTTTCAGTTTTAGCCCAACAAAGTGATGCATTACCTTCTTGCTTCAGCTATCATACTGCAAACAAGTGGTTTTGTTGTTGTTGTTTTTTGTTTGTTTTTTTCATGGTATTGGCCCAAAGCATAGTGCTGAAATGCTACCTAGTGTTCCTCAGCTCAGGAAAGCTGTTATGTGCCTTAGAGAGAAAAATAGAGGTGGGTTAGATAAGTTTTCTGACAGTATGAGTTACAGTGCTGCTGACTGTAAGTTCAGTGTTAATGAATCAACAATACATATTTAATAAGTTATCTTTAAGCAGAAACACCTATAAAAGAACATATTGGTCAGCTGATTACTCGTCTGGCAAAAATCTAACCCACTGTTTTACCTAAAGGCAATGATTAGGTATTTGCTAATTAATGCTCCCTGCAACTTTATACAAACTAACTACAGCAAACAATGGGGATTGACTTTATATTGAGTTTCATTATAGTCCATGCAACTATAAGCAATAATACAATAATTGTGTTTGATGTTAACTTATAAGACTTATTTTTAAAAATGCTGATGAAATCATTAATTATTGCTCCCATCAACAAACCCTCAGTCCCTTACCTAGGTCAGGGCTATGTGATCTTGCTTTGAGTCCTCTTATTCTTTTCTTGTGACAATTTAGTAATACTTTTTACCTGCAGGTTATGATCTATTTTCCTTATTGCCCAAATCCCATCTCACTATAGCTGTTTCCTAATGTTGAAAGTAATTTACTTACTGCAGAGATCTTTGGATTTCCTTTTCTTTAGACAGTGGCTCTTTGTTCATTTATTAAAGTAATGACTTTCTGCCTCAAGTACATAGACTTTATCAATGGTATTTCTATTACTGTCACTATTTCTCTTCTTAATTGCCCTGGGGAAAAAAAAATCCATGCAGACACATTGAATTCAGAATAAGCCGCATCCTTTATATGCAAACTCACCCATGGTGCTTTATAAAACGTCTACAAATGCCCATTGTCTCTTAGATAAAACATACTTTAAAGATCATTTTAATTTTAGGCAGAAAGAAAAATAATAAAAGATCATTCAGGCTGCTATCTTGATGACCTTATGCCATTAATATTCAAAACCTCTTTACTCTAAAGTGGTTTTTTTTGTCTCTTTCTGTAAAATAGCCCATGAAGTTACCATAAAACAAAGCAAAGGTGTGTAAGAAAATCTGGAAAAGCTTAAAATCCAGAATAAACTATGGATAGTGTAAAACATTAGGCAACCAATTAAGATGTTTATAAACTTTCATTTGACTTAAGAAATTATCCCAATAGTTGAGAAAATGTAAATATAAACCATATTCTTCTGTCTACTCAAATTTATTTTAGCAACAATATTTTTTAAAGTTTGAAGTTAAGAGGAAATTGAAGTCCTTAAGAGAACCTAAGAGGAATCTGAAAGTAAGAAAATTACATGCTGTTTGAATAGTGACAATTCAGGCCCCCGCATATTATTGTTTAAAGTCCTGGAGACAATATCAAATATAATCATGGAATTATGTGCCAAGACTAAAGGTGTGGGTATATTTTTGAAGAAGTGAAATAGTTGATTTATTAATATAAGTGTAGAAGGCATGTTATCAATTGTTGTACAGATTCTACAATTATTAAATGAAGTGGTGTTTAAAACTTAAATGCAGAAGCACATTTATAAAAGAATCTAAATTAATTATGACAAACTATAACCAAGGTTTTTAAGCCTTGCTAATGTTGTTGGACTAGTGCATTCCACCAGCTTAGTTTATTTGCTAATGTAGACTTTGAAATATGCTATAGAATGACATCAGCAAGATGGCCTACTAGAGCAGACTGGAGCTCATTTCTCCCCACCCCTACAAAAGGACAAAAACAACAAATAGACAACTATATATTTTTTTTTGACTGCAGTGACAGGATTTACACTAGACAGTACCAAGGGAAAAAAAATCCCTGTGGAACATGAAAGCTCAATATAGCATGACAGAAAGGGTACCTCTGCCATACTGTCCTCCTGCTGCCAGAATCAACATAGAGCCAGGGGACTTTTTCATATGGGGACACCCTAGGTGGTCCCAATCACTGGCACACACTGGAGAAGTCATTTCCACAGGACAGTTGCCTAATCTTCACAGGATATGTGACACCACCAAAGTACACAATAATTCTAAAGTAACAACAAAAGAATTCTATAAATTGCCAGAAAGAGAATTTAAAATAATGGCCTTAAGGAAACTCAGTGCTGGAATTATTGACTATCCACATATAGAAGAATGAGACTAGACCCCTACTACTCACCATATGCAAAATAGCATCTGAGAATGGATTAAAGACTTAAATGTAAGACCAAAAACTGTGAAAGTCTTAGAAAAAAAAATTAAGAGACATGCTTTAGGACATTGGGCTGAACAAGGGTTTTAAAATAAGACTTCCAAAGCACAGGCAACAAAAGCAAAACAGACAAATGGGATCACATCAAACTAAATAAGCTTTTGTACAGCCAAGGAAACACATTAAAAAGTGAAGAGAGAATCCTATAGACGGTGACAAAATATTTGCAAGCTATATATCTAACAATTGCTTAATACTCAGAAAATATTAAGAAATTAGAAAAAAAATTCCCAAATAACCTAATAAAAAATGGGCAAAAGACATTAATAGACACTTGCCAAAAGAAGACAATTTGTCAACAGGTAAATTAAAAAGTGTTCTATATCACTAACCATAAGGGAATGCAAATCAAATCTATACTAGTAGGCAGCACTATTTACAATAGCCCAGGTATGGAATCAATGTAAGTGTCCACCGACACTTATATATATATATATATATATATATGTGTGTATATATATGTGTGTGTGTGTATATATATAAAATGGAATACCATTTAGCTACACAAAATAATAAAATTCTATCACTGTGACAACATGAATGAACTTGGAGGGCATCACGTTAAGTGTAATTAGCCAGGTATAAGAAGACAAGTACCATATCATCTCACTCATCTATGGAATCTTAAGAAAAAAGCCGGGAGTGTGGGCAGGGACAGATTGTTCTAGATATCCAGAGTAGAGCAGTGGTTATCAGAGTCTGGGAAGGGAAGAGGGGACAGAAGGTTGGAAAGAAGTCAGTTAATGTGTGCAAAGTTACAATTAGATGGATGGGATAAGTTCTGGTATTCTATTGCAAAGTAGGGTGATGATGGTTACCAGTAAGGTATTATATATTTCAAAGTAGCTAGGAGAGACACTTTTAAATATTCTCACCACAAAGAAATAATAAATGTGCGAGGTGATAGATATGCCAAATGCCTTGATTTGATCATTATTCACATATACATTTATTAAAACACAAATAAAAAATAAAATTTAAAACACTAAACTTTACTTCATAAATATGGACATAAATGTCAATTTAAAAATAAAAATAAAGAAATATATGTACTACATATTAAAAGTGTTAAAATAATGAATAAATTCCATGATTTTAAAATTGGGAGAAGAGATAGGTGATCTATCTGAAATGCTCTGTGGCATACACATTAATAAATCTGATAATCTAGAGAAGGGGTTGCAAACTATGAAAAAATTCAGCTTATAGCTTATTTTTATGTATCCAATAAGCTACGGATGTTTTTTATATTTTAAACAGTTTTAAGAAAGATAGAAAAATATAAAATATTTTAGAAAAATAGATAGAAAAATATTTATTATCCTCATCTATTCTTTTACAGAAGAAGTTTATCAACTCTTGTACTAGAGGACACTTTCCACCTCTTTCTTTTCAGGACTCTGTTCTTGAGCAAGTGCTGTCCTGTATTTGCTCAGCAATATAAAAAAGCCTTCTGAGACTTACTTACTTAATGAGGGGATAGCAAAACCTAGGAGGGCTAGCTTAAGATGAGAGGGGATCTAAAGTTCAACACACACTTACACACAAAAGCACATTCACACACACCAGCCGGAGCAAGAAAACAAATACCTAAAATATGGAATTTGGTTTTTTCATGTATTAATGCAATATATGAGTTTAATTGAAAATGGCTTGGTAATTGTACACTTAGGTATGTAGGATTATATGAAATGTTATGTTCTTGACACTGAGTGGTTTTGGCAATGATTTTTTTGGATAGCTCAACAAAAGCTCAGGCAACAAAAGCAAAAATACACGAGTAGCATTACATCAAGCCAAAAAGCTTCTGCACAGCAAATAAAACAATTAACATAATGAAAAGGCAGTCTAAAAATTAGAAGACAATATTTTAAACCATAAATCTGATACTGGGTTACTATCCAAAATATATACAGGATTAACACAACATAGTAGCAAGCAAACAAATAACCTGATTTTTTTTTAATGATAAAAGACCTGAATAGACATTTTTTCAAAGAAGACATACAAATGGCCAACTAGTACAGTATAGAAAAAAAGTGTTCAACATCACTAATCAACAGAGAAATGTAAATTGAAACCACAAGGAGATACCACCTTACATCTGTTAAGATGGGTATTATAAAAAAGACAAGCAATTAGAAGAGTTGGCAAGGGACTGAGTGCAGTGGCTCACGCCTGTAATCTCAGCACTTTGGGAGGTTGAGGCAGGCACATCACAAGGTCAAGAGATCGAGACCATCCTGGCCAACATGGTGAAACCCCGTCTCTACTAAAACACAAAAATTAGCTGGGCGTGGTGGTGCATGCCTGTAGTCCCAGCTACTCGGGAGGCCAAGGCAGGAGAATTGCTTGAATCCGGGAAGCAGAAGTTGCAGTGAGCCAAGATCACACCACTGCATTCCAGCCTGGTGCCTGGCAACAAAGTGAGACTCCGTCTCAAAAAAAAAAAAAAAAAAAAAAAAGTGTAGGCAAGGGAGTGGAGAACAGGGAACTCTTCTACACTGTTGGTGGTATTGTAATTTAGTACAGTAATTTTTTGAAGTAGTACAGATATTTCTTTAAAAAAATAAAAATAGAAGTACCATAGGACCCAACAATTCTTCGGCGGGGATATACAGGCAAAGAAAATGAAAACAGCAATTCATAGAGATAGCTGTACTCTCCCATTTATTTCAGCATTATTTGTAAGATATAGTGCCCATCAGTGGATGAATGAAGAGAGACGATATGGCACATGTATACACACACAAGGGAATATTATTCAGCCTTAAATAATAACTAGACACTGCTATTCTCTTTTGATCTTTTGTCCATACTACTTTTAACCATATTCCTGGACAAATACATTACTTATAAATTTGTTTAGTGTTCATTATCACCTAGAAACTGTAAACTTCATGAGTTTGGGGATAGTGTCTATTTTTATCATAGAATGCCTGGCTCCTATTAAACTCTTAATAAACCACCTCCACCTCTGAGACACTCTATATCTCAGGACTTTCTTACTTCAGAATCTATTAAATATGTTGCTATGCAGTGAGATATAGGAGTTTGAATATAAGTCTAGATTACAGGAAGAATAATCTTCATTAGTGAATTCTCTAAAGTCAGATAAATTGTAATGTGAAAACACTTTACATATGACATAAATAGTAATTCCAGCTAGAAAAATATTTTGTGAGGAACACCCAAGTTTGGTACATCAAATATTTTAATGGTTTTATACTTATTGTTAAAGAGTTGAAGACAAAGGTGTTTCTTTCTTATTTGACCTTTAATATTGGTGGTAGTAGATAAATATATTTTAAGAATAGTTTTATGAATCTTTGAAATTCAAAGTGTGCTTAAAGTTGTTTTTATATCTTTATATTTTGTAATTCACTTCAGAAAACATTGTGTGATTGCTACTTTAAAAATCAGAATAAAACTATGAAGTTTTCTCAAATAATTATTAAAATAAGAATTGTTAATATGAAAATGTTAGTACTTTACAGCATATATCTAAAAGTATATAGATTATAAATAAATGAATTTTCACAAAACGAATGCATTTATATAAGTGAGGTTCAGATCAAGAAATGAACATTATCTTCACCAAAGAACCTTCCCTTATACCCATTACAAGTCACTATTCCCCCAAAAGTAAACTCTACATTTGACTTCTAACACTAGAAATTTGTCTCGTATAAATTTTTCATACTTACATAGATGATATTGTACTTGTTTCTGATTTTTTTTTTTTGCTTAACATTATCATGGTGAGATATATCCATGATTTTGCATGTGGCAACATGAAATTGAGCATTCTTATTGTGATAGAGTATTTCATTTAATGAATACTGCGAGTTATCTGTTGAATACTACTATCTGGGAATACTAAAAGTTATTTGCTGCATGATGTTTGGTTTGCATCCAGTTTTTGACTAATATTATGATGCCCCTGTGTATAGACTTGTGCATGTGTTGGGTTGAGTATATGTATACAATTCTGTTGAGTACATCGAGTATTGGAATTTCTGGGTCATAAGGTATACACATTGTTAGATTTAGTAGATATTGCTAAATTATTTCCCAAAGTGTTTTCAACTATTTACATTCACTAGCAATATATAATAGTTATACTTGCCACATATCTTTGTTTTCTAGTCTGTCTAATGAGGTTACTGTAGTATACATGGCAATTTTAATTTGTGTTTTTCTGAAGACTAGCCAGCATTTTTTATGTGTAGTTGCCATATGGGATTTTTTTTTTAATCTTGAAAACTGTCTGTTAACTTTTTTTTTTTTGCCCATTTTCTACTTGTTTCTCTTTTTTAAAAAAATTAATATACATATATGAGAGGTATATTATATATACATAATCTTTCACTCTATATTTGGATGTTTTCTTTTTTAAAACCGTATTTTGAAAGAGAAAATCTATAATTATAATGTAGCCAGATTATGATTTTTGTTTCCTTTGGGATTTTCCTCCTCTCTCTCTCAGGCTTCTAGAAGGAAACAGATTGCTTGTCTTGCATAGAAAGAGCAAGCTAAATATCCTCTTGACAAGAAGACTAGCCCCTAATGCTTGGTTGTGACACTAGATATCTGACCTCATGGGGCAAAGTTCTTGGGTAGTTGATGTTAGGCCTGAGTCTAGATTGTGATCTCTGAGGAAATCAAGAAAATGAGATAACCTTAAACTAACTGACAGAGAAACATGAGGAGATGGAAGGGTTTGAAATTCAAAATTCACTTGGAAATAGGAACTAAAGATGAACTTTTTCCCCCATGTTCCAATAAATCTTTATGGAAATACTTTTTAAAACCATGTTCTATAACACTATCAAATTCATAGGCTCTAACCAAGTTAACCTTTATCTTTGCTTCAGATCCCTTCATACTGGTTTTCATTATGCTTCATCTGAAGGAGAAACAGTTGAGTGTTCTAAGATTTACTTGTGTTTTCAAAACTAACTATTTATAGCCTCAGAAATGTTTTTGAGGTGGGTTGAAATTAACTACTCTCCCACAAACTGCTGAACAGATTATGATAAAACAAGTTCCAAAACAAATCTTCTGCCACACAGGCAACATTTATTAATCATATGCTTATTGCCAAGCAAGCAAAAAACAGTTCAGTTTGTTCAGCCAGCTTGAATAAACCTTTCAGGCATCCTGACCACATCTTAAAAAGTTCACATAAAGCAAACCTTCAGCCTTCCAAAGCCATTCCCCACTTAAAAGGAGCAGAGTGACAAGTTATATTTAAAAAAAAAAATACACCCAACTGTTTGCTGTCTTCAGCCCCATCTCATATGTAAAGACAACCATAAATTCAAACAAGGAGTTGAAGAAAGATCTACCATGCAAATAGAAAAAAGAAAAAAAAGAGGAGATGTAAAAACAGACTTTAAACAAACAACCTGAAAAGGACAAAAAAGGGCATTATAAAACGACAGAAGGATTCAGTTCAACAGGAAAACTTAACTATTCTACATATATATGCAACACAAATTAAGGCACCCAGATTTATAAAACAAGTGCTTTTAGACCTACGAAAAGAATTATACAACCACAGTGGGTGATTTCAACATGTCGCTGACAGTGTTAAACAGGTCATTAAGACAGAAAACTAACAAATAAATGCTGGACTTAAATTGAGCACTTGACTAATTGGACCTAATAGATGTCTATAGAATACCTCCACTCATCAAACACAGAATATACGTTCTTCTAATTAGCACATGGAACATATTCTAAGATTGATAACATGCTTTGTAATAAAGCAAGTCTCAATAAATTCAAAAAATAAAAATTATACCAACCATACTCTTGGAACCACATGGAATAAAAATAGAAATCAATAACAAGAAAATATCTCAAAGCACACAGTTCTGTGAAAGTTAAACAACTTGCTCCAAAATAACTTTTGGATAAACAATGAAACTAAAGCAGACATTTTTTTAAATTCTTGAAAATAAAAAATTAAAACAGAGACACATGCCAAAGTTGTTGGGATCCAACAAAAGCATTATTAAGAAGAATGTTTATAGGGCCAAATGCCTATATCGAGCAATTAGAAAGATCTCAAATCAATGAACTAATAACACACCTAGTGGAACTAGAAAAATAAGAAGAAACTAACCCCGAAACTAGCAGAAGAAAAGAAATAACTAAAGTCAGAGTAGAACCAAACAACATTAAGACCCAGAAATCCATAAAAAAGGATCAACAGATGCAAAACTTGGTTTTTTGAAAGGACTAACAAGATTGATAGACTGCTAGCTGGATTAGCAAAAAGAGAGAGGTAGAAAATGCAAACAAGCACAATCAGAAACGGCAAGGGTGACACTGAAATTAATTCCTCAGAAATATAAAAAGTCCTTAGAGACTACTATAAACACTTCCACGCATACAAACTAAAAAATCCAGAGGATGTGGAAAAAAATCCTGAAACACACAACCTCCAACCTCCCAAGATTGAATCAAGAAGAAATTAAAACCATGAACAAAGTTTTGAAAATCAATTAGTAATAAAAGAAATTTATTAACAAAAATAAAGCTGTGGGCCAGATGGATTCACAGACAAATTTTAACAAACATATAAAGAAGAGCTCGTACTAGTTTTACTGAAATTGTTCCAAAAATAGAGGAGGCAGAACTCTTTCATAATTAATTCTACAAAGCCAGTATCATTTTGATACTAAAATCTGGCAAAGACACAATGAAACTGCAGCCCAATATTCCTGATGAACATAGATGCAAAAATGCTCAACAAAATACTACCAAAACAAATCCAGCAGCACATCAAAAAGTTAATTCACCACAATCAAATGTGCTTCATTCCTGGTATGCAAGGTTCAATACACAACATACATAAATCAATGAATGTGATTTACCACATACACAGAATTAAAAACAGAAACCATATGATCATCTCAATAGATATGAAAAAGCTTTTGATAAAATTCAACATTCCTTCCTGATAAAAACCTTCAAGAAACTGGGCATCTAAAGAACATACCTCAGAATAATAATAGCCATCTATGACAAACTCAGAGCCAACATCATACTGAACAGGCAATAGCTGGAAGCCTTCCCCTT
Source organism: Cacajao melanocephalus (assembly GCA_963573385.1). Classification (NCBI taxonomy): domain Eukaryota; kingdom Metazoa; phylum Chordata; class Mammalia; order Primates; family Pitheciidae; genus Cacajao; species Cacajao melanocephalus. Next base: position 31,237 of record CAUYLG010033574.1, read on the forward strand.
GAGAACTGGAACAAGATGAGAATACCCACTCTCATTACTCCTATTCAACATAGTACTGGAAGTCCTAACCAGAACAATCAGGCAAAGAAAGAATTAAAAGACATCCAAACAGGAAAAGAAGTCAAACTCTCTCTCTTCACTGACAATATGGTTTTTGTACTTAGAAAACTTTAAAAGATTCAGTCAAAAGTCTCATGGAACTTATAATGAGTTATTTAAAGTTTTAGGATACAAACCCTATGTACAAAAATCAGTAGCATTTCTATACACCAATAATGTTCAACGTGAGAGCCAAATCAAGAATACAATCTTATTTACAATAGCCACAAAAAATTAAATATCTAGGAATGCATCATATCAAGGAGGTGAACGACCTTCACAAGGATAGTTGCAAAACACTGCTGAAATTAATTATAAATGGCACAAACATATGGAGAAACATTCCATGCTCATAGATTTGGAAGAATTAAATCAATATTGTTAAAATGACCACACTGCCCAAGGAAATGTACAAATTCAACACTGTTCATGTCAAATGACCAACATCATTTTGCATAGAATTAGGAAAAAATAACTATCCTAAAATTCATATGGAACCAAAAAAGGAGTGTGATTAGTCAAAGCAATCCTAAGCAAAAAGAGCACCCAGAGCATCACATTACCTGACTTCAAACTATGACAAGGCTGCAGTAACCAAAATAGCAGGGCACTGGTACAAAAACAAACATGTAGACCCATGGAAGAGAATAGAGAACCCAGAAATAAAACCACATGTGCAATCGTTTGATCATCAGCAAAGTCAATAAAAATAAGCAATGGAGAAAGGCCTTTCTATTCAATAAGTGCTGCTGTGATAACTGGCTGGTAATGCAGGAGAATAAAACTGGACCCCTATTTTTCACCATTTACAAAAGTAAAAAGGTGGATTAAAGATTTAAGTGTAAGACCAAACCATATAAATCCTAGGCGAAAACCTAGGAAATCCCATTCTGGACATTGGCTTTGGGAAATAATTTTTGACTAAGTCAAAAGCAATTGCAACAAAAATGCAAATGAATAAGTGGGACTTAATTAAACTAAAGAGCTTCTGCACAGAAAAATAAACTATCCTCAGAGTAAACAAAGAACCTATAGAATAATAGAAAACATTCATAGATTATGCATCCAACAAGGTCTAATATTGAGCATCCATAAGAACTTAAACAATTGAATAAGCAAAAAAAAAACAAAAAAACAAAAAAACAACATTAAAAAGTGAGCAAAAGCCATAAACAGATATTCCTCAAAAGAAGGCATACAAACTGCCAACAAGCATATGAAAATATGCTCATCACTTATCATCAGAGAAATGCAAATCAAAATCACAATGAGATATCAACTCGCACTGGTCAGAATGGCTATTACTAAAAAGTCAAAAAGCAACAGATGTTGTTGAGGCTGTGGAGCAAAGGGAACACTTACAGGCTGTTCGTGGGAATATAAATTAGTTCAGCCGCTGTGAAAAGCAGTCAGATATTTCTCAAATAACTTAAAAACGGAGCTATCATTTTTAACTCAGCAATCCCATTATTGAGTATATATCCGAAAGAAAAGAAAGTCATTCTACCAAAAGGACACATGCACTTGCATATTCATTGTAGCATCATTGACGGTAGCAAAGACATGTGTTTGCTATTGCCAATCAACAGTGGATTGGATAAGAAAATGTAGTACATATACACCATGTAATACTATACAGTATGAGAAAGAACAAAATTGTGACCTTTGTAGCAACATGAATGCAGCTGGAGGCCATTATCCTACACAAATTAATGTAGTAACAGAAAATCAAATACTGCATGTTATCACTTACATGTGAGATCTAAATATTGAGTAATCATGAACATGAAGATGGCAGCAATACACACAGGAGAATACTGGACAAGAGGAGATGGGAGGTTCCAAGAGTTGAAAAACTACCCATTGAGTACTATGCTTACTGCCTGGATGACAGAATTAATTGGGCCCTTAACATCTGCATCACACAACACACTCATGTAACAAACTTGCACATGTATCCACTAAAAGTAAAATAAATGTTTTAAAAAGTCATAGAAATGTCACAACACTTACTGCTCAATATGGAAGCATAGGGAAATGTGTGAAGATCAATGAATTAAGTAATATGTTCAAAACTACACATTACCAAACTGAGGCTCTGTGTTGCATCTAAAAGATGTATTTATATCTAAAATAAGATAATAAAACAAGGAAAACCAGACCTTTCTGAGACAGTACATTTATACTGAGGTCGTAGAAGAACTCTCTCATTTAATTAACTTTAAAGCAACAATAAGAGACAAATCTAAAGTTCTGATTTGGTTATGTTCCGCACTAAGAGTACTCCTAAAAACAAAAAGAATGTCTGGGTCCCAAATGTGTTTTTCTGCAAGTATTCTCTTCCCCATCAATGACACTTATCAGCCCCCTACCCCACCTGCATTGTCATTTTAAGTTTCCTAATGTAAGATGAGGCTGAGAAACGTAATTGAATTTTAGAATCCATAGAGTCATCCATCTCCAACTGGCAACTTAAATGCTCCATGCAAAGTGTTTGGATATCCCACACTGAATTTTCCAGTTCTGTTTACACTCAAGCCCTCAGTAACAAGAGATGCCCACTGGCTATCTCTTTAGGCTTCAGGAGTGTAACTGGCAATGGATCAATGATCTTCTCTCATTAGGAAGAAGCTGCTGAAGAGACACTTGTAGGCTTTGGATGAAGACTCAGTGCTGTTTGTACAGTGAGGCTTGGCTTCCTAGTCGAGGCAGTGGTTTAGAGGGGGGAGGATGGCCTCAGGGTGGCCACATACTCTTGACCACAGGAACTCCACTCTATCCATACAGAATTCCTTAATGTTTATGAAAGGACCTTTTTTGCCTCAGACTAAATACTGCACCTGTGTTATGCTAATTCTATTTACCAGGTATACAAGTAACTGCAATTTAAAAATTTGCAACAGCCATTTAGAATATATTAAAGCAGAAGCTTCTATAGGCACTACAACTAATAGGAATGCTTGTTTATTGATCTAATGACTTTTACTTTCCAAAACTCCCCCAATATTGCTTAACTTTGTTCAGATACTCTCATTTTCTTTGTATTACTTCAAATATACTCTTAAATGCATTTTAAAACACTTCTTTCTTAAAATGTCTTATATGATGTTGGACTAAATATAAAATAGATACACTTTGGGTTAGAAAAAAATTACTGTTTTATATTTATTCTATGAAAACATTGATGTGTGTTATAAGTGATTAAAAAGACATTTTTGTCATGTAGGATCTAATTGTTCATGTGCCCAGGCTTAAAATTCTAGGCAAAACCCAGCAGCAACAACCACAATAATAATAACTGAGAAAAGGAAAAAAAATAAAGCATTTAAACATGAAATTGAAAGTCATCAAATTATATGGCACTGGACCTTAAAAAAGTGAAAAGAAATTTCTCTTTATAACCTTTTAATCATTAAATGCAAATGAGATAATTCATAAATGAGAAATTGTGATTATACCATATTGAGTGAAAACTGATAGTGATTTTGATGAAATCTCATATATGTAAAAGAATAAATATTTATATTTATATATTAAGTGCTACTGCAAGAATTGTATTAACCAGAATGCCTCCGTGCCTATGTTACATATGAGGAAAATGAGCTAATTTGTGGCCTTTGTTGAAAAATTTTAAATATACTGTTATATCATCTTACATAATATATCATTTATACTACTAAGACAGTTGATATAGTATAGATTTAGTTATAAATTCAAAGCATACAAAAATCTACATTTAAGAAGTGTGTCATACAGTGCAGTGATTATAGTTCAAATCCAATAGCTTACTTCACATTGAATATGTAAGATGAAGGCATAGACTGACAGGAGCTAGCATATGAACATACTGAATTCTAGAGGCAAGTTTATTTTCCCTTTGAGAAAAGTAGTTCTTATAGTTTGTCCTTCCAGAAAAGATGGAACTATGTCGACCTTTCCCTGACTTTATGGGTCTTGTGGGGGAAATCCGTTAAGTAACTCTTCAGAACTCATTTTCAATATAGAGCAGCAAATATATGTCAAATACTGTTATAAAATTACTATCAACAATATAGGACATTTACAATGCAATTATAACCTTTCAAATACCTTGATATCTATTAATGTTGCATCAGTATCATCATATTAAAATTGATTCATAATTTATATTTAATTTCAATCTTTCATTTTCAAATATAGTGTGAAAACGAATCAAATTTTGCAAGAGCCTTGTAAAGAAGACAGAAATATTAGTATATAGTTATTAAATTGAGTTTCTATACAATGCTTTATACAAAATGAAGTAGTGGAGATAATAAAAAGATATAATGTAATAAATTTATTTTTTAAATGAGCATTCATTTGTGTCCTATTCTAATATAAATCTGAGCTTTTTAAACATTTTTCCAAGAAAATTAATGAAATTTTAATAATCAAGTAAGCAATGTTTTTTGGAAGAAAAAAATTCTGAAATCTTGGTGACAAAAACTTTATCCCAGATAAGATATATTAGCAAAAATATTTTTTTAAACATATGAAAATTTTCTGTTTAAGGTGAACTAATCACCCTAACTTTATACTAAGAATGTTAACACTTGAGAAGCTTAAAGATGCTAATCACTGCCTTTCTCGAGGGTATTGTATTTTTACTTTGATTCACACCTTTAGAGAGTGAAAGAGGAGACAGAAATCGTAACTTAAGGCTGTTTTTTAGCATATAACTTAGCTGCACATGTATGGAAAAGAAAAGATACATGATAGATAGAAGACATATTATGCTTTCAATTTCAATGTCATTTGATAGCCAGAAGAATATTTAGAAAATCAAAACGAGGCCTCTTGTGGGGTGAGGGGCTAGGGGAGGGATAGAAAGGGATAGGGGTATAGGGGAGAGATAGCAGGTGGTGGGGGGATTAGGGAGGGATAACATTAGGAGAAATACCTGATGTAGATGATGGGGGTGATGGATGCAGCAAACCACCATGGCACGTGTATACCTATGTAACAAACTCGCACATTCTGCACATGTACCCCAGAACTTAAAGTATAATTTAAAAAAAGAAAAAAACAAAAAACAAACAAAAAAGATTATAAAATATTAAAAGAATTTTGATGCTAATGAGAGTGGAAAAAGCTGTTGAGGTCAAAGTGAGTACAGTTACATGCTGTAACTGAATTATAAAAATTGGGATGGAGGAACTGTGAAGTTTAAAACACATATACAACTGCAGTTAATCTCCATATAAGCTAAGTATCTATTTTTTTTTAATTCAATCTATGCACTTTCAGTTGAAGTCACTCATATGATCAAAACCCTCCAATGGCTTTCTGTTTCATTCAGAGTAAATCCCAAAGTCCCTCCCTGTGCTTTCATCTGCCCTGCACTGTCCTCCTCCACCCCCTTTCATGGATGTCTTTGAACACACCACATCTTCTCAAGCCTCAAGGTCTCTGTCCCAACTCTTCTCTCTACTTGTAAGGTTCTTTTGTTGGTCAGATAAACCCAGGGCTCAATCCCTTATTTTAGTTAGTATTCAGTCAGGAATACAGAAACCTCTCTGTATAATTCAAGCAGAGAGAGATTCAATGCAAACATGTGGTCACAGAAGAAATGAAAGGACTAAAGAAGCAAACCAAAAGTAGGGTACTATCCAAATGTTTAAACCTTTACCATCTGTGATAGGCAGAAATATGTCCCTGAATCCCCAAAGATGTCCACGTGCTCATTCCTGGAACCTGTAAATATGTTGTATGACTATGGCAAGGGGAATTAACATGGCATACATAATTTAAAATGTGAATCAGATGACCTCAAAAGAATGAGATTTTTCTGGACAATTAGAAGGTTATTATTAGAATGTAACTACTAAGTTATTACGTCAAATATTACTATCACAATGTAATCACCATAGTTTTTATGAGTGGAAGAATGAGTCAGAAGAATCAGAGACTACAGACCTAAAGATGCTGCTCTGATGATTTAGAAGAAGACAGCAGGTGTCAAGAAATGGAGCAGCATCTGAAAACTGGAAAATTCAAGGAACCAATTCCGCCCCAGAGGCGCCAGAAGGAACACAGCAATACTGACACCTAGCTTTCAGCCTAGCGACAACCATTTTTAACATTTTACCTCCAGAACTGTTAGGCAATAAATTTGCCTGGATTCAAGGTACTAAATTGCTGCCTAACTGAGCCTATGAGCCCACATGTCCTTCTGACTTGGTCATTGGCCTAACTTTATATACATGACAATAGGTCCTGTAATTTTTAAATTTATGGTAGATTTGATTATTATAAGTCGTTCCGCATTCATCAGGATTTTACATTTATTTTTAGGGTTTTAACTTCCATTCATATGTTTTTGAATTTTAATGTATTCTCTTATCCCTGAATGCTCTACTAAGTATCGAACTTATATGTGTCAAAGTGTAAACTTATTTATATGTTAGACATTTTATTGGACATTCATAGATAATATAATTTCATTGATATCATTATGCTAAATACAAAAACTATTATGTTCTAAAAATACTATTGTATGTAGGTTATGTCCTTTCAATATGCCTCACATAGGCTGCATTCTTTCCTATTCCTTATTTTTATAAGGTCTACTATCCCTTGGAATATTAAAATCAAAAGGCAAGCATATATTCTAACATGTATCATTCATAACCTACTGACTGTTTTACATTTTTAATACCTCTTGACTTTTTCCTTTTTTCATCATAAGCATCCTGATACTCACTGTGCTAGTTCTGGTCATCAACTTTTCTTACCCAGACTTTTTCTTCTTTCTTGTAACATCATCCTCTTAAAGCTTTTTTTTTTTTAATTTTTTATTTTTTTTAAATTTTTTTTTTGAAAGAAAGAAAAAGGAAAGAAAGTGAGAGTGAAAGAAAGAAAAAAAAGAATGTACGAGAGAAAGAAAGAGGAAGAGAAAGAGGGAGAGAGAATGAGATTCTTGTTCTATTGCCCAGACTAGAATGCAGTCTAAAAATGGGTATTAAAAACCTCTTTTATGCCAATAATTGTGCTTAACAATGGAGACAGGAAGGAATAAGAGATGAAAATAACAAACAAGCAGCCAACC
>CAUYLG010033576.1:0-29110 GCA_963573385.1 Cacajao melanocephalus
GCTCCAACTGGAGTCAAGATGTGAAGCAGCAGCATTAACACTAACAGCCCATGGATGACAAGGATAGAAGATGGGCTGAATGTCCTCCAAGGGAAAAGCTAAATGCTGTAAAAGACACATCAGAGGAGTCCTCTATCAAAAAAAACAAACAAACAAAAAAAACACACACACACAAATGTAATTTGATGCCAGAAAGAGATAATCAGCAAGTAGAAAACTAGATTTAGCCAAACAGATAGGTCTGCTGAAGGTGCTGATTAGGGGAAAGAAGGGAAAGAAGGTGAACATTCCAGATGATTTTATAGAGAACTCCTAGAACACATAAACTACATTGTGATGACTAAATATAAAGAAATACGATTATAGCTCTTTTAGGCAGGAAATGGGGTTGGATAGAGACTGGCTGTGTAGGTAGAGGGAGCGAAAATGGTTGATGTAAGATAGGAAAGGGAAGAGAAGAATAAACAGGATCCCTTGGTATGATGGCCAAGAATTCCTAATTTCTGCTGTGTCCTCTTTGGCTCTGAATAAAATTAGTATCCAGGAAGAAAGAGATAGTCTTAAATTAGAGGGAGCTGAAGAAAACATATTGGGAGGAGAAGAGATGAGAATTTGACATATTAAAGGACTCCTAGGAATAAGGGGAGAATGCTTTCTGAGAAGGAATTCCATTGACTCAGGGTTTAGACTTAGAAAGATGTGACTTATGCCAAGTAAACATTGACTCCTCACTTTGGTTGATTTTCAGCATTGTATACAATTACTTTTAAAAATCACTTCTATTGTTTTTCTTGATTGTATGACTAATACATATTCTTATAAAAATGAGGAGAAAATAATCAGTGGACCACTAGACATATCCACTATTACCATTTTTGATATATTTCCTTTTTCTAGTTATTCACATATAATAAAAAATTAGACCTGTAACAATTTTATACATTGTTTCTTTAACTTAATATTATTTCCTAAATAGTTTTTTGTGGTGTGTCATATATATGGGCCCATGTATTTATTTTTCTCACAGTTCTTATGCTCAGAAAAATCTCTGCCAAATTAATTACTAAGGGGTTTTGCTATGGTATGAATGTTTGTATCTCCCAACAAATTTATGTGTTGAAATCCTAACCTCCGAGGTGATATATTAGAAGGTCGAGACTTTGGGAGGTGATCAGGTCATGAGGGTAGAGCCCTCATAAATGGGATTAGTTCTCTTATAAGGTCTGAGAGAGACCCCTTGCCTTTCTGTCACATGAGGACACAAGAAGACACCATTTGTGAATCAAAAAGAGGGACCTCGCCAGACACGGAATCTACTGGCACTTTGATCTGGTACTCCCCAGCCTCCAGAACTATGAGAAACACATTTCTATTGTTTATAATCTACCCAGTTTATGGTATTTTATTATAGTTGTCCAGATGGGGTAAGACAGATTACAGATCTTTACCTTCCTCATACTGGTGTGTGATGGTTTAGGCCCTGTGGGGCCTTTTTAGGATTTGCTGGGTGCCTTAAGTTGTGAGAAAAAAAAATCTCTGCAATTGTAAGAGAATTGGATCTTGGAGTTGGGGTTTGTGTCTTTTACTAGTATATCTTTGAGATATTTTACTAAATGCCTGTTTCCAAATTCAAACAAATGATAAGGAGCTTCTTGATTGAGGGAAAAATATTGACTACTATGTCAGATATTTAGAAGCAGCAGTTGAACAATTCTTTAGAGTTGGGTGAAAAAGAATAGCCCCAACTAAAAATGCTGGGGTTACCGTTGAAGAGGAAAAAATTCGCTATTGACCTGACTAGTGAATTCTCTAATGTGGATCTTGCATTGATGAATGATCTGGGTTAAGCCCTGAGGTCTGATGATTCAAACAGTGTCCAAAGGACCTTCTTAAAAAGCTGTGCCCTAGTCATAATGAAGGTATCCACTGATGGTCAGTTATGTGCTCTGATGTTGAATTTCCTACCAGAATTTGTAGATATTTAAGTAAAGTGACTCATGCAACTATTCTGAGGGAAGGAAGCAGTTTGGTCATTTAGTATAAACCAGAATAGAGCCAAAAGATTTTTAGAACCCAAAGATTTTAAAAAATACGTTTTCATTTATCATTTATTTGAGTTTAGGTATCACTGTGGTAGGTAAGGTTTGGTATATAAAGTAATGCAAGACATACCCTCAGGAGTCAGACTTCAATATACTTTTATGCTGTCGGCCAAGGTCTGATTCTTCTTATTCTCCTTGGGCCTCCATCTCTGCCCACCCAAACCTGAAGATCCTACTGGTCCAAGAAAATATCTAGTTGGTTTTCTTGTTGCTTCAATACACAAAGAATTCATTCATATTTACAGATTCATATATGGTAAAGATATGTTAAAATACGAAATATATATTTCTTTCTGAGATATTATTATAAAAAACATCATCATAAGTGAGAATTCTCCTTTCATGTTCTGATAACTCCTATTGACAACTTGGTTTGTATTCTTCTAGACTTTTAGTCCATATTTTAATTCATATTTATATAATTTTAAAAAACATTTATTACTATTATATAGCCAACTCTCTTTATATATTTTAGGATCTATTTCTGTATCCATATATAAAGATCTACTTTATCTGTTCAGTATTGATTGGTCTATAACCCATGATTTGCTAATCCATGCAAAGAAATAAAATTCCAAGGTAGTAAACACTGAAAGGATACTTCTCCCTACACCTATTCTCCTGCCTCTTATTTCCCAGATCCAATGATCTAGAGGCAATCATTGCTATCAATTTTATATACATCCTTCCAGAGCAAATATAAATGACATCATTCCTGTATTCCCGTATTAGTTTGTTCTTATGCTGCTAATAAAGAAAAAGAGGTTTAATGAACTTATAAAGAAAAAGAGGTTTAATGAACTCACAGTTCCACATGGCTGGGGAGGCCTCACAATCATGACAGAAGGCAAAGGAGAAGCAACGGCACGTCTTACATGGCAACGGGCAGGAAAGCATGTGCAGGGGAACTGCCTTTTTGTAAAACCATCAGATCTTGTTAGACTTATTCATTATCGCTGGAACAGCATAGGAAAAACTACCCCAATGATTCAGTTACCTCCCACCAGGTCGCTCCCATGACATGTGGGGATTATGGGCGCTACAATTCAACATGAGATTTGGGTGGGGACACAGCCAAACCATATCAATTTCCTTCTGTATACAAGCAAGCTGTAACATCTCCCAGCCTGAAAGAGGAGGAACTCTTCACTGACTTGTATATTCCTTTCCAGCTACCACCCAGTTTCTTTGCTTCTCTTAGAGCAGTAATCCTTGAAAAGTTATCTCCAATTACTGTTTCCACTTCCTCTTTTCTCACTGTGATCTCAGTTTTCATCCCATATTTAAGAACTCATTGTTATGGGAGCTATACAAGTCTGACTCCTTTATTCCAACTTAGAACAAATTGAAGGGCCACCTCAGTTTCAAAGTTCCATATGTGGGTGGACTGGTATATTAGTTGAGACTGCCTTACAGCCCATCTTTCCTCAGCCCTGCTTACTTCCTTTCCCTTGCTTAGGAGGTCATCCCAAGATAACTCCTTAATAAACTTCCTGCACACTAATCTCCATATTTCAGTCTGCTTCTCAGGAAAACAACCTGTGACATTCTCTGGTGGTGTGCTGAGAATAAAAGCCTGAAGTCCTTGCAATGTCTCTGTGTGAACTGCCCCTCTCTTCCCACTGCCAGCATTTCTGGCTACATCTCCTATACTCTCCCTTTTGTTCAGTTTTGTTTAGCCATTCCCTAAATATATTAAGACTAGCCACATTTTTTGAGATTTTGCACTTGCTCTTCTGACTTCCTGGGATACATTTCCCCCAGATACTCTCCTATCTCAACCTTGATTTCCTTTAGGTCTCAATTCAAATATCATTTGTCAGAGATTCTTTCCTGACCACTCTATATAAAGCAGCATTCTCACTACTGTTCTGCTTTTCTTTTCCTTTAAAGCAATCAACACTGTTGGACACATGCTGTATTTCATTTACTTACTGTCTTTTCCTGTTTTGTTCTCTGCTGTATTCTAAGGGCCTAGAAAAGTGGTTGGCACAGAAAATATGTTCAAGTAATATTTATGAGTGGATGAGTTTTCTTTTTTTCATGGAAATGTATCTTCTACATAAATGTATTACAGATTTTTAATATAATAATACATCTCAGAAAACATCCCAAATCAGAATACATCCCATATCAGAATACTAAGAGCTGTCTTATTCGTTTAAACAACTGCATAGTTTTCTACCACATGTAAAAACACAATTTAATTAGTCCTCTATTAATGGAGGTTTTATGTTATTTCCAATAATGCAGTGAATAAATTTGTAATGTAATCTTCTATAATGTGACTATAACTGTGAGAAAAAAATTCTAGAATTGTTTTTCTCTGGGTCAAAGGGTGTGTATATGTGTGTGTGTGTGTGTGTAAATTCACACACAGAATTTTATTAGATGCAACCAAATTGCTTTCTATAATCTTAAACTAATTTATATTCTTCTCAGAAAGAATTTTGTTAGATACAACCAAATAGTTTTCTATAACCTTACACTAATTTATATTCTTCCCAGCAAGATATGAGCATGCCTCTTTCAACACATCCTCATCAATATTTTAATGTGTGGGATCAGTGGTAATATCACCCTTATTATTTTTTTATTGTGTCTATTTGGTTTCTTATTTTTTTGAGACAGAGTCTCCCTCTGTCATCCAGGCTGGAGTGCAGTGGTGCAGTCTTGTCTCACAGCAACCTCCACCTCCTTGGTTCAAGCAATTCTCCTGCCTCAGCCTCCTTGAGTACCTGGAACTTTTGGCGTGCCCCACCAGGCCCAGCATTTTTTTTTTTTTTTTTTTTTTTTTTTTTTTTTGTATTTTCAGTAGAGACAAGGATTCACCATTTTGGCCAGGCTGGTCTCAAACTCTTGACCTCAGGTGATCCATTAGCCTTGGCCTCCCAAAGTGCTGGGATTACAGGTGTGAGCCACTGCACCTGGCCTTATTGTGTCTATTTGATTCTTCTCTTTTTTCTTCTTTATTAGTCTGACTAGAGGTCTTATTTTGTTAATTTTTTCAAAAAACCAGCTCCTGGATTCATTGATTTTTTTGAAGGATTTTTCATGTCTCTGTCTCCTTCAGTTCTCCTCTGATCTTAGTTGTGTCCTGTCTTCTGCTAGCTTTTGAATTTGTTTGCTCTTGCTTCTCTAGTTCTTTAATTGTGATGTTAGGGTGTCAATTTTAGATCTTTCCCACTTTCTCCTGTGGGCAATTATTGCTATAAATTTCGCTCTAAACACTGCATTAGCTGTGTCCCAGAGATTCTGGTATGTTGTGTCTTTGTTCTCACTGGTTTCAAAGAACTTCTTTATTTCTGCCTCAATTTTGTTATTTACTCAGTAGTTATTCAGGAGCAGATTGTTCAGTTTCCATGTAGTTGTGTGGTTTTGAGTGAGTTATTCTAGTTAGCTGTTCCTATAACCTTTTATCAAAGGTCTTAGCTTCCTTGCATTGGGTTAGAACATGCTGTTTTAGCTAGAAGGAGTTTGTTATTATACACCTTCTGAAGCCAACTTCTGTCAATTCATCAATCTCATTCTTTGCCGAGTTTTTTGCCCTTGCTGGCGAGGAGTTGTGATCCTTTGAAGGAGAAGAGGCATTCTGGTTTTTGGAATTTTCAGCCTTTTTATGCTGGTTTTTCCTCATCTTCGTGGATTTATCTACCTTGATCTTTGATGTTGGTGACCTTCAGATGGGGTTTTTGTGTGGTCTTCCTTTTTGTTGATATTGATGCTATTGCTTTCTGTTTATTAGTTTCTCTTCTAACACTCATGACCCTCTTCTGCAGGTCTGTTGGAGTTTGCTAGAGGTCCACTCCGGACCCTGTTTGCCTGAGTATCACCAGTGGAGGCTGCAGAACAGCAAAGATTACTGCCTGCTCCTTCCTCTGGAAGCTTTGTCCCAGAGGGGCACTTGCCAGATGCCAGCCAAAGTTCTCCTGTATTAGGTGTCTGTCAACCCCTGCTGGGAGGTGCCTCCTCATCAGGAGGCATGGGGGTCAGGGACCCACTTGAGGAGGCAGTCTGTCCCTTAGTAGAGCTCAAGTGTTGTGCTGGGAGATCTGGTGCTCCCTTCAGAGCTGACAGGCAGGGACTGTCTGCTGAAGCTGGGCCCACAGCAGCCCCTTCCCCTAGGTGCTCTTTCCCAGGGAGATGGGAGTTTTATCTATAAGCCCCTAACTGGGGCTGCTGCCTTTCTTTCAGAGATGTCCTGCCCAAAGAGGAGGAATCTAGAGAGACAGTCTGACTACAGTGGCTTTTCTGAGCTGTGGTGGGTTCTGCTCAGTCTGAACTTCCTGGTGTCTTTGTTTCCACTGTGAGAGGAAAACCCACCTACTCAAGCCTCAGTAATGGCAGAAGCCCCTCCCCACACCAAGCTGGAATGTCCCAGGTCAACTTCAGATTGCTCTGCTGGCAGCCAGAATTTCAAGCCAGTGGATCTTAGCTTGTTAGGCTCAATGGGATTGGGATCTGCTGAGCAAAATCACTTAGCTCCCTAGCTTCAGCCCCCTTTCCAGGGGAGTAAACAGTTCTGTCTTGCTGGCATTCCAAGCACCACTGGGATATGGAAAAAAAAAACAAAAAACTATGCAGCTAGCTCAGTGTCTGCCCAAACGGCTGCCCAGTTTTGTGCTTGAAACTCAGGGCCCTGGTAGTGTAGGCATCCAAGGGAATCTCCTGGTCTGCAGGTTGCAAAGACTGTGGGAAAAGTGTAGTATCTGAGCTAGAGTGTACCATCCCTCACTCATGGCTTCCCTTGGCTAGGGGAGGGAGTTCCTCGTCCCCTTGTGCTTTCCATGTGAGGTGATGCCCCACCCTGCTTCTGCTCACCCTCTGTGGGGTGCATCCACTGTCTAACCAGTCCCAAAGAGATGAGCCAGGTACCTCAGTTGGAAATACAGAAATCACCCACCTTCTGTGTTGGTCTTGCTAGGAGCTGCCAACTGCAGCTGTTCCTATTTTAGCTATCTTGCCCAGGAATCCCCTGGTTTTGTGTTTTTATAGCTTATTTTTCCATTAAAATTTTGTAATCAGCTTGTCTAGTACCAAATACAATATTTTTGGTGTTTTTATTAGGATAATGTTACATTTAGAGATGAATTTAGGAAGACTTGACATTTCCGTAATCTTGAGTCTTTACATTTAGAACATAATATTTTTTACTGTTCAAGTCTTCCTTTATTTCTATCAATATGCATTCCCTTTTTCATAATTGACTAATTTTTAGAGATGCAGTCTCACTCTGTTACCCAGGCTGAGTACAGTGGTGTGCTCATAGCTCACTACAGTCTCAAACTCCTGGGCTTAAGTGATCCTCTTGCCTCAGCCTCCCAAGTAGCTAGGACTCTAGGCATATGCCACTACATCTAGCTAATTTTTAAAAATTTATGTAGAGATGTCTCTCTATGTTGCTGAGGCTTGTCTTGAACTCCTGGCTTCAAGCAATCCTTCCACTCAAGTCTCTCAAAGTGCTGGGATTACAGGCATAAGCCACCATGCTCAGCCCCTTTCTCATGTCTTTAAATTACTGTATATGTGATATGTGTATATATAATGTTTTTAATTAAAAAAAACTTTAAAACAAGCACCTGACCTGTAACTACCTGAATTAAAAAATAAATAGAACTTTGTCAGAGAAAAATAAATAGAACTTTGTCAGAGAAAGGAAAATAGAAACTCTTGATCAGAATAGAGTACCTGGAATACTTTTTGGCCCTTGCTAAGTAATAAACCTTTTGACTTAGTGATCGTCATTTCCTTGCTTTACAGTCTTACTGCCCATGTAAGCATTTCTAAATAACAGTTTGCCTGATCTGGTGTTTCAGATAAATATAATCATGCCACATATATTCTTTTGCATCTGGCTCCTTTTGCTCAACTTATATTTATGAGGTTGATCTGTGAATGTTGCCTTTTTATAAAATACTTTTTAAAAATGAATATGTTCAAATCATCATATAATTTTTTAAAATTTCTTTTTCAAACATGAAACTGATCTAACTTTCCTGAAATGAATCAATTCAAGGTGGATGTATTACTTTTATGTATTGCTGGATTCGTCTTGTCAGGACTGATCTATTTCTAGTTTACCTTTACTCCTTTGAAGTGGTCCTTTAGATGTCCTTCTGAAAGCCTAGATTTTTACCAGGGCCTCTTCTCCTTGCGGGATTCTGAGCTCCAGTTTTTGTCCCTACAGCACTGAAAACTGCTAGAAGTTCAGCTTAGCTTCTCAACTCTGTAAAGGCCTTGAGGGGGGAAATGGTGCCAAATAGCTTACTTCTCTAAATTTACATTCTCTATGAAAATATTTACTCTATACTCAACTGTTATTTGTCCAGCTTGTCTAGTTGTTCTCAGTGAGGTGGTTGGTCTACATAGGCTAGTCTGCTATAGTCAGAAGGAAAAATCAAGAAATAATATAAATTGGCAATTTAAGATACTGTTAAAGTGCAATTGTATTAGGGAATAGTGATGATAATTTTATGTCCATGTCTCTGGGAGGAACAAACGTAGCACAACTACCTCAAATACCAGGAAAGACATTTATTATCCCAAGGGTGGTAAGGTGATCTGGCTGTGGCATCTGTCACCCCATCAATTTCAGATTAGTTCTGATCATCTCAAAAGCTGGGTGGAATCTCCCTTCTCCCTAATTGCTTCATGTGTATCCCACCAGATGTTTCCTTCTGGTTTAATCAATTACCCATGCCAAGAAATGAGGAGTTATTTATTCTAACTTCTATGCATCTTCACCCACAATGTCCAACTGGTTACCAAACTATGTCTATTATCTCTCTCTATATTATATAGTTTGTTCACTCCTTTCCATCCCCACTGTGTTTGCTTAGGTCTGTTATAATTTGTCTGAGTTATTGAAAAGACCTCTATTCTCACTCCTCTATCAAAACAAGCAAAGATCTCTCTAAAATACAAATCTCACTCAAAGTTTTGGTACTGTACTTAAAAACCAAAAATGGCTCTCTATAACCGATAGAATAAAATTACATATGTTATGTAGATATCCTCCCTGCCTTAGATACTGAAAACGGGCAATGTGTGATATGGGATATTCAGAGACTTCTGTCCTTGTTCAGGGGCTGCCCCTTTCCAGCATATGACTGGAGCACATGACAACCTCTCTGGACCTTGATTTCCTCCTTTACATGATGAGGAAATTGAACCAGAATATTTCCAACTCCAGTGACTTTATGATTCTGAATCATTGCCTTAAAAGATAGTAAGTTTGCTTTCAAAAATTGATCTTATGTTTGTACCAACACCCATAATAGGCTGTGCAAATTTTGTATAGCACAATCTCAGACATCAACTATGTAATTTTTATATAGCAACAATTGATTTTATCTGCAATGATTCATGACTCAAGTGGGAAACTAAATCCTGATTTAATTAAATCATTTTAATTGAAGTTCTCCACCATTAAAAGGCCTGTAGAAGTCCCTCAGGATTAAGATCCATGCAAGCTGTGATCCTAGAAATCCCTTCCTCTGGGCTATCCCGAAGTGTGAGAGGTTATCTTACTCTCTAGTTATTCTCTTGCCTCTCTACTTATTCCCACCCTTGCAAACTAAGCTCTTCTCACACTGTTGTGTTTTCAGCCCCCTCAGCAGAAGTGCCTCATGCTATTCTACATCTCATGTGATGCCTTTTCTTTGTATGCTTTCTCCCATTGCCAGTGTCTGGCTCTCTCTTACTTGGTCTTTAGAATTCAGCTTTGCCTGACATCTTTTAATTGGCTTCTCTGTCTTTTTCTGGGTTAGGTGTCCCTCCTCTTTTTCCTGTTCTCTTGACACACTCTGTAGATACCGCTGTGCTTCTCAAACTACATTGTAATTATTTACTTTTCTCTCTCTCTCTCTCTCTCTCTCTAGATTCTAAGTTCTTGGAGGACAGGGACCATGTTCTTTTTGTTTATTAAATTCTGAGAGCTGAGCACACAACCTAATATATAATATATAATGTTTGTAAAATAAACAAATTTTATTTAAATGAATGAATATATTTCACAGTGAGAGCTATTAAAGAAATAGATTTTCCTTATAGGAATCTTAGAAGAAACCTCCTTATAGTTAACTTTGCCAAATGCCTCATATATATATATATATATATATATACACACATACATATATATATATATGTATATATATGTATATATATAGAGAGAGAGGCATTTGGATACACACCCACACACACACACACACTCATACACATCACATAACTTTTGTTGTGTGGCAGATTTATTAAAAATTGTGTTTGGATTTTTCTTAAATTCTCTTAGGAATATGTAAATTTTCAAATAAGCATAGCTTTCCAGACTAATGTGAATGCTTGGTTCTGGTCAGAAAATCTTGTCTTTATTTTGTCATCTTTCTTCTTTTGTGCTGGCAAGAGCTGACAGCTATTTAAATGAGAATTAAAAATAGAACCCTGTGAAGTACATGTTCCTTTTTTTTTTTCCTTGCCAGGATATAAATGACCACAGAACTGGGATTATCTCTCCCTCTATTAAAAAAATATCTCCATGGGCTATGCTATCTAATGTGGATAAAATCTAGTGATGAAAAAAATAACTCCTAAGAGATACTCTAGTGATCCAAATACTTTTGCCACTCCTATTAGAAAATATGCCTTTTTCTTATTCTTAAAGGATATTAAAATAATTTAAAGGTTAAAATGCCACCAGTTTATGTCAAACTGGTATTGATGAAACACACACAAATGCAATGCCACCATTATAATCTGTGATTAATCCACATTGTGAATTTGCTTTGACTGTGGGATGTGTCTTCCCTTTCTGTATTATTATCACAAATGGAAGAACCTCAGCATTTAGAAAGTGGGAACTGTGGTGGTGGAGAAAAAGGGTAACTGTATGTCTGAGAAGGAAGTGTGTGTAAAAGACTTTTGGCTTGGGGAAGTTAGATTCTTATTTATTGTCATAAGTTACTGGAGCAAACCTGGCTTAAGATTGGGGCTGGGAATGGGCTGTAAGGCACATTCTTTGTTTGCTTGTTTTTTGGGTTTTTTTTTTTTTTTGAGACAGGGTCTCTCTCTGTCACCCAGACTGGTGTACAGTGGTGTAATTATGGCACATTGCAGCCTTGACTTCCAGGGCCTGGACAATCCTCCCACCTCAGCCTTCCAAGTAGCTGGGACTACAGGGTTATGCCACTATACCTGGCTAATTTTATATTTTAATTTTTTGTGGAGACGGGGTTTCACCATGTTGCTCAGGCTGGTTTTGTACTCCAGGGCTCAAGTGATCCTCCTCCCTCAGCCTCCCAAAGTGCTGGGATTACGGGTATGAGCTACTGCACCCAGCATAAGACACACTCTTACTAAAAAGATTTGATATGCGATTGGATCATTTGTTTGTTCGTTCGTCAGATATTCATTGAGTTTTGTAATGTGTTTTATGATGAAGTCTACATGATTATGTCACTTCAGGGCTGCTAGTCACTTTGAACTAACAATATCTCGGGAAACTGGGGGTTGGGTGGGGGTAGCTTGCTGAACCCAGAAGCAAGCTACCTGTGCTCCATTGATTCTAAAACATTCCAGAATTCATTCATTTAGCAAATATTCATTGACATTTGTTAAGGGCCCAGTGCTGTTTTAAACCAGCTCTGCAGAGATGACCCTGACATAGCAACTGCCAAGTACAGTTCTCTTAGTTGAGAGTGAGGGAGGTAAAGAGAACATTAAGATGTCGGGCAGAGGCAAAGCCTGGGAGCACTGAGGAGGGAGCATTACGCCAGGCAAGGAGAGTCATGAGGCTTCCAGAGGAGGGGGCCACTGAACTGACTGTCAGGAAGTTTGAGAGAGTGGTAGCCAAAGAAAGAGAAGGGACTTTCAGACTTTATCCATTTTGGTGCTCTTTCTTTTGGGAGACCACCGCTATCCATTCCCAACAGATTTATTTACCCTTTTATTTAAACTTCTCCCATAATGAGGTCTGACTCATTCTTTCTACAAGTAGTTCTCAGCAAATCTCCAACCCAGGAAATTCTTCCTTATATCTAGCTATTCCCACCCCTCCCCGGAAATCCAGACTCTCTCCTGGAGTTCTGACTTCTGTGGAAACCCTGAGTAGGGTGTTGATGACAAATTTGGAAGATTTGCGAATTTATCCTGTTTTACTTCCAGGATTCAGAATGCTCCGTGCTGGCATGGAGGAGCTCACATCGTAAGGAGGCCCTATGTATTTTCTTTCTACTGTTTATTTTTTGCTAATTTCTTTTCTTTTCTACAAAACAGTTATATTAGCCATTAGGTGGGGTACTTTATTAGCGGTACATGCTTTAGTAGCTATGTGTCAAATTGTAAAGGAGAACTAAGTTTCATAATTATGAAAAATGCTTAGGGTTTTCTTACAGTTTTCTCTATAATACCCTAGAAGGGAGTGAATATTCTTGATGGGATCCTGGGCAGTTAGTTTCCTTTTACTGGGACTTCCTGGGCAATGATGCACTACGTGCATGGATACAGCCAGTCAGAATTTGAAATTGCTCCATAAAACAGCTGTGCAAGTCACTTGCATGCCCCTTTTGAATTCTATACTCCCTAACAATCCACCTCTCTAACAAAACTGTAATAGTTCTATGTTTATTTGTGATGAGTCTAAGCTCTCTGTGGGTATTTAAAGATAGGTGTATAACTTCAGTGTTTCTCGTCAGCTGAAGTAAACTACACCCCATGTTGTGGGGTGTTGAGGAAGCACTGCACACAGATTGTAAGCTTTACATCCGAGCTTTCTATTGTAACCAAGCAACTGACACATTAGACACCCCTTTGCCATCAGCTTACATTCTCTGAGAACTTAGGTCAGTGCCTAAAATAACCCCATTAATTGTGAGGGCACATGTGGAATGAAATTCCACTTAGCAGTCTGGGAGCTGAGTGACTGAGGATTTGAAACCTTAACTATAGTACAGCTCATAACAAGCCTCTAGGCAGTTAGACCTAAAGCCCTTAAGTGTTCAGGTATGGAAAGAAAGTCATATGTTGTATTTTAGATTCTCTGTTTGTAAAGCTAGTTACCCAGTGACAGCTGATTAAAAACCAAATCGACTTGAGTTACAAGATCTGGGCTTTCTCTGCTCTGCTTTCAACCTGTTGGTTGGTGGTGGAGTAGCTGACAGAAGAAGCGAGTGGCTTGGCTGAGGGACATGAAGTTGCAGCAGCTCGTTTAGGACCACACCTCATTTTGGACCTCTTGCCATGCGGTTCAGGTAGGCTATTGTTTATGTGGCATTCTTTATAAGACTGACAGAAGTCATTAAACTGTTCAGTTTCAGAGTTGGGCATGAGAGTCTCAAGCCTCTCTCCTGCACATAGCACTGTGCACTGCTGGTGGACACTGCTTCACTCCCTAGCTAGACGATATGCCAAATGAAAGTCTTTGTGTTGTTGTTACCCAAGTTCACTTAAATTTTAGGGCATAAGGGAGACTGAAGGCATTCACACAAAGTGTGATTTATCTGGCATGTGGTAAAATGCCTCTTTAAAATATACCTTCCTTTTTTCTGTTTAATTTTCCTTACTCTTGTTCCAAAAGGCAGGCTTTTATATTTGTGGGAAACAGTGGGAGAAAATGTTAAGCCTCTTAGTATATTCCAGAACATATGGTTTTCTTATATTTTTATACTGCTTAATAGGGTCTGGGTTTTATTTTAAGACTAAGATGAAAATCAACACTACTCTTTTCCAAATAAACTCACTTAAACTACTGTTTGTGCCCGTGTCAGTGTAATTAATTTAAATTGCTGCAGTATTGTTCTTCTTACCCTAATGTTAACCTGTATTATAGAGTATCAAATTTAGTTTTGGCTTCAAGTGTCTGGCACATAAAATAAGTATATAACTGCTGTATAATAAGTATATGAATGCTGTAAATGATGCTTTGGAACTTCTACCTGGGTGGGTTATTTAATCCAGCATTTATTCAAAGCTCATATCACATGACAGACATATTCCTAAAACATATGTAAATGAGGTTTTGTAATTAGAATGACTTAACACATACTTAGAAAGCTGATCACTTTTAAGGAATCTATGTGTAAAATGAATAGGGAACTGCAACTAAATTTATGCTTTGATGGTTCTTTTTTGCGTGTCAGGTTCTTAAATTGAGATTCACTGATGGTGCATAACTTTGGATAAATTTCTCAGGAACAAAAACTGCATTTTTATTATCTTGAAATGTACACACACACACATGTATGTGTGTGTACATGTGTATATGTATGTGTATATTATATGATCACATGAAGCCCTTGGGAGTTCTTAGAAGGATGTCTAAGGGGATTTGGGAGTGGCCTATTAGATATATCGGATGTCAAATTGTGCCTTTGGCGGGGAAAGATTTTCTGGAGACAAGGATCATGGTCTGAGATTAAAAAATAAAAGTTGAAAAGAATATTATTCTACTGTTTGTACATTAATGTCACTTTAATATACTTGAAAAGCTGCAATATTATTGCTCATCTAACACATTAACATATTGCAGCCTCAGGAATTATTAGCTTGAACATATGAAGTTGCCAATATTTGACAATTTTTACCTATAAAAGTGGCAATTTTGTATAGCTCAACCTAGTTGTTTAATGAGCATTAACTCATATTAATGAAAGGTTAGTCTTAAGTGGCCAATAATAGTAATATGAACCAAATATACTCAGATAATTAAAGTATGAGAGCTATCTAGTTAAAAGGTAGATCATTCAGGGTTACTTCCTGTGAATAAATCCAGTATGCATGTGTTAAGTCCTTCTTTCAATTCTTAACTTCTTTGTTTGGTCTCTTAAAAAGAACTTACTGTTTCTGCCAAGTGCTGCCTACGGTGTTTATGAGATCCGGAGACTGTGGGCATACATCCTCAGTGGCTGAGAGCTGATATTTAGCAGGAATTGGGTTATCTTTGAGAAAGTTCATCCTCTGGATAGCTTGCCAATAACTGAATATGTGTCACAGTGTTAGGGTTTCTCCGTGCATACTATCTTAGTGTTCTTTCTCCAGTTTTCTAGAGTGAAATCTGAAGTCATTGATTGAAACCTTTCCTCATTTTTATATAGGTGTTTAGTGCTATAAATTATCTCCAAAGTACTGCTTTTAGTGAGATTCTCACGTTGTATGTTTATTTTCATTCATTTAAAATGTTTTCTCATTTACATTTTGACTTTTTTTTGACTCATGGATTATTTAGAAGTGCATTATTTATTTTCTAAATATTTGGGGATTTTCTGAAAGTCTATAATTCAGTTGTGGTCAGAGAACATACTTTTAATAAGTTGAATCTTTTAAAATTTATTGAACTTGTTTTAGGATCATAATCTATCTTGGTAAATGTTCCATGGACACTTGAATTGAATGTATATTCTACTGTTTTAGTTGACTCTCCTAATTGACCTAAACTGTCAGTAGGTCAGGTTGATTGCTAGTGTTGTTCAAATCTTCTCTCTATGCCATTAGTGACTTTATATGTATATTTTCCCAATCAATTATTGAAAGGGGGTCATTAAAATCTCCAATTACAATTGTGAATTTGTCTGTTTCTCCTTGAGGTTCTGTTTTTGCATTATGTATTTGAAGCTTTTTCATTAGGTGAATTAACGTTTAGGATTGCTATGCCCCTTGATGAAATCATCCCTTCATCATTATAAAATGACCTTTTTTATCCTTGGTAATAGTCTTGGCCCTGAAATTTACTTTTTCTCATATCAATATAGCCATTTCAGCTTTCTCTGAAAGGCTTTTCTTTTTTAGGGAGTTTCAATCAAAGGTATTTATGTAAAAATAAACTGTACAACTATTTGATTTATTAATATACTTATTTGATTAATCAAAGTATAAGTAGAATTCACTGATAGTTTTCAGTTGTCCTTCTACAATTCCATTTCTATAATGTTATGACTTTTGTAGTCCTTTCTCCTCCACTGTCATGTGATTGTCATTTTACAGTATATAAAATGCATCATTTTCATGTGCTTAACATTTAGCATGAAATGAGCACTGGCCAATTAGAATGAGTGGCAGATATAAATGGTATGGCCTCACTGGTGCATGCTGGCTGAATATCAGTCCAGAATATATAACAATTAATGTCTCCTGAGTTAGGTGCAGGAGTCATTTTTTCCATTCATTCATATAAAACTCTAGCTTCTATAGATACCTTAAAAATTAAAATAATCTTTAGCACTTAGAATTCTAAGAACTATTTAGTAATCAAACATATCAGTATGCATATCAACATCCTAAGGCATGACTTCTTTATTTTAAGAGAAAATTCCATAACAGAACTTATTTTATACATTGGTTTTAAAACTTTTATTTTAGATATTGACTATTTTATGTAGCAAGTATTTATTCATTCATTCACCAGTTTGTTTGTTTTTTTAATTGAGGTTTTCCTATAGGTCTGCCATTGGGAACCTGAGGATGAGCCATACTACTTGGTCTTGCCCTTAAGAAACTACTGTATTCAGGGAGCGAGAACTATCGCCAGTTCTGGTGCACTCAAGATAACATGTGGCAGAGGGGTGTGTGGGTGGTAGTGTGTAAGAGGGCACACTCTGGCCTCACGATCTCTCAAGGTGTAAGAGCCAAAAATAATTTAAATTCATTCACCTATTTCCAAAAAGGTAGCAATTATTTTTTAATCTATACTTTGTTCCATTCATCCAGAGATTTCATTTACCTTGTAATCAGCATATCTTCAGTAATTTTTTTTTTGGGGGTCCTTGTCTGGAGTTTTACTGGAGCCCTTTCTCTGCTTTCTATACTCCAGGTAGCATATACTACCTAGTGGAGTACTCACATATTTTTGGCACTCGGTAAATATGTGTTGAACAAATAAATGAATGAATATTTGCCTCGGCACCATGGAAGATATAGGAAAAAATTGGAGCTATTGTTCAGCCCTGTCATGAACTGGGTATTACCTGAAGAAATTGAATATCACCAGAAGATATACCACTGTAGCACTCAAGGAAAACATTCTCAGGGACCCAGGAAGGAGCTATTATAATGTACATATAGAACTGAAATTAGATCAGCAGATAATTTGTGAATAGAGACTTCTGCCTACTGAGAGTAGAGTGGGTGGTTCAGAGCAAAGCAACTTACAGCACCTCAGGCCCCCAGTGAGATTGACACATGCCTCTGTTTCTTTCCAGACAATGTAGCCTCAGCAGCCTTGGCCACAGAAATGAATTCATTTCAGTTATCATCTAGGGTAGGAGCTGGGGTTGGGAGGTCAGACTGGTGGTGTTATACTACTGGTAAAGATGTGTAGAGCATCAAGATGCCTAGAAGATCTGAACTATTATGTCAGTAAGTTGGTGGCTAAACAGTTCTACAAATCTTACCTGTTTTTCTGTTTTTCTTATTAAAACATTTTGGAAACTGTTAGATAAACACAGTTTAAAAATGGAAGTTTCTAAAGCTGGGTGGTGGGTACATGAGTGGTCATCTTGTTATTCTTTATGCTTTACCTGTAAAAAATATATTCTCCTGAATTGTAGAATATATATATATATATATTTCACCATGTTGACCAGAATGGTCTCGATCTCTTGACCTCGTGATCCACCCACCTCAGCCTCCCAAAATGCTGGGATTACAGGCGTGAGCCACCGCGCCTGGCCAAATATTTTTTATTATAGAACATATCCAGCATTTGAAGAAAACTCTTTCAAACATAATGTTAGGTGACAGAAGTGAGAAAAAAGAATATATACTATATGAGTCCACTTACGTAAAGATAATAAATGGAAAACTTAAACTATTTTATTTAGGCATGCATACTAAGTAGATAAAATAAAAAATAAAACCAGGAAGTGATTACTATAAATAGGCTTGATCACCTCTGGGCAAAAGGGATATGGGAAGCATCTTGGCTGTTAGCAGTATTCAGTTTCTTTAGCAGAGTAGTGGTTACACATGTGCTTACCTTATGAGATTAATTTGTTATGATTTATCAACTTTTATCGAGCTATATTTCACAACACAAAAATTTAAAACGCATGAGAAAAAAAATCAACATAACAGCAAAAATAAAAACAGAGGGACAGAGAGGAAGAAGAAATTTTATTTTTTAGGGCTGGTGTTCTATGTATGTAGGTATGTATGTATGTATATATGTATATATGTATATATTTATTTATTTTCAAGACAGGGTGTTGCTCTGTCACCCAGGCTGGAGTACGGTGGAGCGCAACCATGGCTTACTGCAGCCTTGACATCCTGGGCTCAAGCAATCTTCCCACCTCAGCCTCCTAGGTAGCTGGCACTACAGACATGCACCACCATGTTTGGCTAATTTTTGTTTAACTCTTTGTAGAAATGGGGTCTCACTGTGTCGCTCAGACTGTTCTCGAGCTCCTGGGCTCAAGTGATCCTACTGCCTTGGCCTCCCAAAGTTCTGGGATAATAGCCATGAGCCACTGTGCCCAGCCTGGGATGTCATTCTTTATACAATTAGGAAAGTTGTTCTGCTCCCTGCTTCAGTGTTTGGATGATGTTTGATTTTAGTCTTATGTAGACAGATCTTTCTCTATTATAATTTAGACTGTTTAGAAGATAAATATGGTAGATAATATAAAGCAGTGTTATTGATGCTCAGAATAGAACTTGGACAACATTTTTGACACTGTAATAATATTGAATGAATATCTCAATATATTACATGATGGTTGAAATATTATTACATAACATTTATTATCAATCTTATTGGTATTATGTATTTATTATAAAACTAAAAATGATACTGAATATTATATATTTTACATGTTTAATTTTCCAAGCATTTGTCACTTAAAACGAGAGTGAGATTAGACACAGTATTGTTACATGGTTTTTAACCTAAAAAAGTTCACAATTTTAGTTAATGAATATTCATTCATACCAAAGATCTATTATTAGGAGTAGAATTTGTGAAGTATGTACATAGGTACCTGATTAAAAAAGCTAAAGCTGGCCGGGCGCTGTGGCTCATCCCTGTAATCCCACTTTGGGAGGCCGAGGCAGGTGGATCATGAGTTCAGGAGATTCAGACCATCCTGGCTAACACAGTGAAACTCCGTCTCTACTAAAAATACAAGAAATTAGCCAGGTGTGGTGGTAGACGCCTGTAGTCCCAGCTACTCAGGAGGCTGAGGCAAGAGAGTCGTTTGAACCCGGGAGGTGGAGGTTGCAGTGAGTTGAGATTGTGCCACTGCACTCCAGCCTGACTGGCAGAGCAATACTCCATCTCAAAAAAAAAAAAAAAAGCTTTTTAAAGCTTTGCAGTTAGAATTTGTATGTACCAAAACAATATATCTCTTATCTATAAAAGTTTAATTGTAATTGATATGTCTAAGAAATGCCCAAAACTCAGATTTTGATTCTTTTTTTCAGGATCTTTGTGCTTGATCCAGTTAGACTAAGTCTTTACTTTCAAGAAAACCGAAATCAGAAGAGGGAAGGAAAACTTACTTAACATGTTTCATCAACATGATCCATGGAGTTATCAGCAGGAAATGTAAACAGATTATTTTTAGCTGTGATCTTGCTAACAAAATTCTTGAATGTGCTTTTTAGAGAAGTAGTTACCCACACATAACCCATGACCTGTTCATTTGGCAGATTACCATGAAGTATTTACTTGATAAGATTATTTATTGATATTTAGCTTAAAATGAATATTGCAGTATGTCTGAATGTGATTATTATTACAAGGATAGAGGGATAATATAATAGTCAACCAATTATCATTTCCTGCACTTCAATCATTCTGTGACACTGAGCATAACTTCCCCTGTGTCCCTGGTTGGAAGAAGGGTATACTTACTATGTAGGATGCACAGGTGCCAATGGTTAAAGTTGTGTTCATGCAGCATATCTACCCAGAATTAGGTATGGTGTTGCCAGTGGAGGTGCCAGTACTAGTTAGAATGGTGAAGATTTGAGTACAGAAGCTACCCGGAAAAGTTCTGTACTTTAGTCTTAATTACCATGTATGGGGAAAAGTCTGTATCAAAAAGGCTCTGTATTCTCGGCTGATCTTTGTATCTCCCAACTTTTTCTTTTTCTTTGCTAATTATGCCAGATGTTTCTAGTGTCTAAAGGTGTGATGGTCATAGTCACCATCATATCATAAGATACCTTCCCCCATTCCCTTTACCCTGACTTGGTATAAACAAATTCCTTTTTCCTTTATCTTAACTGGAATGGGTACGTATACAGGGAAGTTTCAGATGGACTCCTAAAGAACAAGGGTCAAGCCCTGAAGTTGCAAGTGCATTCTAGCCTGTGGCACAGCAATGTATTTGGCAAGCTCTGCTCTATACAGTTATTCATGGACTGAGGTTCCTTCCCTCCTAAGCAATCCTGTCCAATAAAAATACAAGACAAGCCACAAATGAATCATCCTTGTGATTTTTAAATGTTCTAAATCAAGAAAGTAAAAACAAACAGATAATACATTTTAATAATGTCTTTTATTTAACCCAATTTGTCCAAAATATTGTTTCAACGTGTAATTAATATAAAATTATTAATAAACAATTTAACATTCTTTTTTGCATGCAAAGTCTTTGAAATCCAGTATGTATCTTAGAGTACATCTCAATTTGAACTAGCAACATTTCAAGTGCTACCATTTTGGACAGTACAGATTTAGAGGCCCATTTTTCTAGGACCTCAGAATCCTCTGGATCTTCTGAATCCAGCCAGCAGACAAGAAAAAGAGAGGCCATAAAATATCTCAAAGGAAGTTTTAGGGATTCAACTTGGCACCAAAGTATATCACTACTACCCACATTCCATTGGCCAATACTCAGTCATATGACCTGATCTAACTAACTGCCAAGGGCACCTGGAAAATGTCATTTAGCCGTGTGCCCAGGAGGAAAAAAAGTAGGTTTGGTGAGTACATAGTAGAGTCTCTACCACAGCATATAAGGTATTATTATTATTACCATATTTTACAAATCAAGAAATTGATGCCCAGGCAGATTAACTGATACTCTATTTAATGGGAAAATATAAGTAGATTCTGGTCTTCACTCTGGAGTGCTGTTTCCTCTGTCAACACTGTCCTGCTTTCTTTCCTTTATTTGTCCTTCAACCTTCCCTTTAACTCTGTTCATGTAGATGCAGCTCTTGCAGTAAACCTTATGTCTTTAATATTTTATCACATTGGCTCTCCTAGGCTGCTCTCTGACTTAATGACAGTATCCTATTACTTCTGTTTTAGAAAATGACAAGTGCCCAGTATAATGAAGTAAATATGTCTTATTACTGGATGGTTCAACTAATAGTACTATTTTCAGCATTATCATTTTGAGTGGGCCTTTTCCTTCCTCATACTGAAGCTCCTCATTCAAAGCAAAGGATTATTAAGGTCCTCATCAAGCCATTTCAATCAATGTATAACTTGTATTTTATGTTATAATGAGCAGTCTGTTCAATTGAAGTTTTTAGCTTTTTAAAAGTGCTTGGAAGAATAGTAACTGAAGTACTCTTAATGGTGAAATTAGAACTGAAATGCTTGGATAAGCTGTTTTATTTCCTCAATGGAAGGGGATATTTTTGATGGAGAAATGAGAAAATATTCCTCAAAGGAGAAGTGGTAAAGAGTGACTGCTCTCCATGGATTACTGATTATAACATAAGTGTCCATCCAGGGCAGCTTTTATTGAAGACAGTGTAATTCGACCACTGCCCTTTAGCTTTAAATTACCCACAGCAAACTGGTTTATAGTTTTTGTTGCTGTCTGCCTTATATTTGTGAATATGAAATACATTCACAGAGCTAAAAATTTAAAAATATGAAAAGATATACAGTGAAAAGTCCACCTTTTATCCTCCCATACAGAGAGTTGGCCCTTCTAACAGTTTCTCCCTTTTATAACTCAACTAGGTAGGTACTCATTCTCCTCTTCTTGCATATTCTTCTAGAGTTTGTATATGGATTTATAAGCAAATGTGAATATATATTCTTAGTTTTCCTCCTGTTTTATCCTATATACATCATTCTGTACCTTCCTTTTTAAACTTTATACATCATGAAGATCTTTCTGTGTTGGAATGTAGAGTCTTCTTATTATCCTAATTCTTTTCTTACAGTTGTGTAGTGTTCTGAATAAATGTACTATATTGATGAACATTTAAGTCATTTCACAAAAAATGTAAACATATTGCAAACATAAATTCTCAGAAGTAGAACTGCTAGTCAACATGTGCAGTATGTACATTTGGAACTTAATAGAAATGTCCAA
This sequence comes from Cacajao melanocephalus, assembly GCA_963573385.1. NCBI lineage: Eukaryota > Metazoa > Chordata > Mammalia > Primates > Pitheciidae > Cacajao > Cacajao melanocephalus. Next base: position 22,370 of record CAUYLG010033576.1, read on the forward strand.
ATTGCTTTCCACAGTGGTTACACTAATTTACCCTCCAACCAGGAATACTTAATAGTTCCTGTTTCCTGTGCCTTTGCCCATAGATTGTGTTATGAAATTTTTTGTTTTTTGCTTTGTGTTTTAAAATGATATTTTAGTGTAGCTTAAATTTACATTTCTCTTCCTGTGAGAAAGGTTGAGCATCTTTTCATATGTTTAAGGATTCTTTGTATTACTTTTTCTGTGAACTGTGCTCATATCCTTTCCCTATTTTTCAGTTGTGTTGTTGGTCTTTTCTTTTTTGACTTATAGGAGCTGTATAATTATTAGGGAGATAAGCTGTATGGTATGAGCTGCAATATTTTTCCACCAGTTTGTCATTTGTCTTTACTTATAGCATATTTTTTCATTACTATGCAGAAGTTTTCTCTTATTTCAATTTCTTTTTCTACTGTAGTCGAATTTATCTTTCTTTCAATTGCTCTGGATTTTGAATTCAGAAGCCTTTCTTCACTACAGGGTTATATATGACTTATCTTCTTTTTTTTTTTTAGTAATTTTTACATATTGATCCTGTTTTAAATCTTTGATACATTTGGAATTTATCAAGATGTTTAGTGGATCCAATTTACTTTTTGTCAGTTATTTATCTAGTTGTTACTTTTCACTGATTTGAGGTACCTCTTTTATCAAATGCCCAAATACCTATGTATATATAATATATTTGAGTTTATCTCTTGACTTATTCTTCCCAATTATCTGTCTACATTCTTGTATCAGTATCACACAGTTTTTACTGAGACTTTACAATATATTTTAGTATTTGTTAGACTAGGTTGCCTCTATTCCTGTTGTCCATTTTTATGTTAGAGTCAGACTCTTTCCCATCCTATCTTTCAGTCCTTCCCTCCATAGAAAGGCAAGCTTATTATTTATATTAATGTATATTAATACATTATATTACTATATTTATTATTTTATAAATATAATACACATTACATTTATAAAGTAGCTTAGTGAAGGTTGCTATTTTAATGATGTGGATTTTTCCTATCTAGTCATATATTTTATTATTCCATTTTTCATCTTAAAAAATTCTTCTGTAGTACTTGAAAGTTTTCATTTAGGTCTTCCACTTCCACATTTTTCTTAAGTTTATTCTACGGCATTTTATCTTTGTTGTTGCCATATATATATGTATTTTTTTAATTTAATTTAATTTTTTTTTTTTTGAGACAGAATCTCATTTTGTCACCAGGCTGGAGTACAGTGGTGCAAGCTTGGTTCACTGCAACCTCTGCCTCCTGGGTTCAAGCAATTCTCTGAGTAGCTGAGATTACAGAGGCCCACCACCACACTGGCTACTTTTTGTATTTTTAGTAGAGATGGGGTTTCACCATGTTGGCCAGAATGGTCCTGATCTCTTGACCTCGTGATCCACCCACCTCATCCTTCCAAAGTGCTGGGATTACAGGCGTGAGCCACTGCTCACGCCTGTTGTGGCTGTGTTGTTAATGGAATCTTCAGTTACAGCTAAAAAGAGCTTGTTATTTGTATGCTTTATGACTGTTGATTTTCAGGTATTAATTTTTCTTTGTTTGTTTTGCTTGTTTTTTGAGATAGCATCTTGCCCTGTCATCCAAGCTTGAGTGCAGTGGCGTGATCTCGGGTCACTGCAACTTTTGCCTCCTAGGCTGAAGCAATTCACTCACTTTAGTCACCCAGGTAGCTGGGACTACAGGCCTGTGCCACCATACCTGGCTAATTTTTGTATTTTTAGTAGAGACAAGGTTTCACTGTGTTGGCCAGGCTGGCCTTGAACTCCAGAGCTCAAGTGATCCACCCACCTTGGCTTCCCAGGGTGCTGGGATTACAGGCATTAGCCACCATGCCCAGCCATTTGGAGGTATTACTTTTTTACTCCATTAGCTGAGTGAATGTTTTCGCTTGTTGGGATTTTTAGTTAAATATTGAGTTTTCCCAAGCATACAATCATATCATCTTTGAATGATGGTAGGCTTACCTTTTTCTTCCCAATAGTTACTCCTTTGGTCCCATTAGCTTTCATTAAGTTATTTTGTCACAATAAACAACTCTCAGATCTTCATGGTTGACAAGATACACTCATGCTCATGTTACATGCCCATCATAGGGTAGGCCTCAGCTCTGGGACCACAATGAAGGAATGGCTCCATCTGGGATATACTAGTCTTCGGTAATCAGAAAGGAAAGAATGATGACAGAACCAATTGATGGCTTTTAAAATTCCAGCCATCTTACTTTGGCTCACATTTCATTGTGTAAAGTAAGTCATATGGCCAAGCCTGATATCAATGGGGCAAAGAAGTATAGTCCTTTCATAGGGAGGAGAACTGAATGTTAGAAATCAGGAGCATGATCTACTATTTTTAATTTTTCCAGATACATGGCAAACTTTGAATAATATAATCATGACTCTCAGAGCCCATTAGTTCCAAGCACTTAATTTGTATAGACCTATAATTGTCGGTGTTAGTTATCAGATGGTTTTTTTCTGTATGCCAAACCACCCCAGTTGGCTGAAGGTGGCTGATGTTGGCCAGGCTTAGCAGGCAAGTTCCTTTTCAAGTGTCTCGTATCTGCTTTGAATCAGTGAGTTGGCCAAGGTAGGGCTGTGTCTAGGGTGAGGCAAGTGAGGGACTTCTCAGGCACAAAATTTAAGACAATGACAAAAAAACTTGGTAGTCAAGATATATGATATTTTAATACAGTGTTTTTGAAAATCAAAATTAATACAGCCAAACCCATGATGAACAAAATGTCAAAATTTTGAACCAAAACAAGAAGAAGAACAATGCTGTGCCAAGCCATATTGGAACCTAAGCCAAAAGGGAAAATTAGTAATACCTATTCTGTCTTTATGAACAATTATTGAAAAAGTGTCTCTTGAGTGTTATGTGTAAAGTGTTGTATATTATGTGCAAAATGTGTATTTTTATTTATAAGGTATATATAAATACAAATGATTCCATTTAGTTAATAAGTCATAAGGTATTATATCAAATAAATGTAGTTATTTTCATAATTACAGTCTGATAGCACAGTAGTTTGAGAATTCATTTTATGAAATCTCCTTTAGGGATTTTTGCATACTTCTCTGAAAGTCTTGCATGGTGGCTAATTTTCATGCTTTTTATGGGAGTTTTTTTTTAAAAAAAAAAACAGGCAAAAATTATTAAGGGTCAAGTGTTGGGTAAGTAAGCAGGGTTGTTAAGCAGGGTATTAATCTTTGATCAAAAATAAGCAATGGGCTAGGTGCCATGGCATGTACCTGTAGTTCAAGCTACTCTGGAGGCTTAAGCAGGAGAATCACTTGAACCCAGAAGGCAGAGGATGCAGTGAGCTAAGATTGTGCCACTACACTCCAGCCTGGGTGACAGAGTGAGACTCCTCTCAAAAAAAAAAAAAGATAAAAATAAAATGAGATATTCACATAAAAAAGTTAATAAACTATAAATGCCATAAAGTTGTTATTTATTATTGATATATAGATCAACAGGTTTAGGTTTGAATGTTTCTTTATTTGTTTCTCTCTCTCTCTCTCTCTCTCTCTCTCTCTCTATATATATATATATATATATATATATATATTTTATTTTACTTTAGGTTCTGGGGTATATGTTTATATCATGCAGGATTGTTGCATAGGTACATACATGGCAATGTGGTTTGCTGCCATCACCTATATCTGGCATTTCTCCCCCTGTTAAACCTCCCCAACCTCCCTACCCCCTGCTGCCCCTCCCATAGTCCTCTGAAACAGACCCCAGTGTGTGATACTCCCCTCCCTGGGTCTGTGTGTTCTCATTGTTCAACACCCACCTATGAGTGAGAACAAGTGGTGTTTTGATTTTCTGTTCTTGTGTCAGTTTGCTGAGAATGATGGTTTCCAGATTCATCCATGTCCCTACAAAGGACACAAACTCATCATTTTTTATGGCTGCTTTGTATTCCATGGTGTATATGTGCCACATTTTCCCTGTCCAGTCTATCATTGGTGGGCATTTGGGTTGGTTCCAGGTCTTTTCTATTGTAAACAGTGCTGCAGTGAACATACGTGTGCATATGTCTTTATAATAGAACCATTTATAATCCTTTGGATATATACCCAGTAATGGGATTGCTGGGTCAAATGAAATTTCTATTTCTAGGTCCTTGAGGAATCGCCACACTGTCTTCCACAGTGGTTGAACTAATTTATACTCCCATGAACAGAGTAAAAGTGTTCCTATTTCTCCAGTTCCAGCATCTGTTGTTTCCTGACTTTTTAATGATTGCCATTCTAACTGGCGTGAGATGGTATCTCAATGTAGTTTCGATTTGCATTTCTCTAATGACCAGTGATGGTGAGCATTTTTTCATATGTTTGTTGGCCTCATATATGTCTTCCTTTGAAAAGTGTCTGTTCATGTCCTTCGCCTACTTTTGAATGGGTTTGTTTGTTTGTTTTTTTCTTGTAAATTTGTTTTAGTTCTTTGTAGATTCTGGATATTAGCCCTTTGTCAAATGGGTAGATTGCAAAATTTTTTGCCCATTCTGTTGGTTGCCAGTTCACTCTAATGACCATGTCTTTTGCTGTACAGAAGCTCTGGAGTTTGATTAGATTCCATTTGTCTATTTTGGCTTTTGTTGTCAATGCTTTTGGTGTTTTAGTCATGAAGTCCTTTCCTATGCCTATGTCTTGAATGGTTTTGCCTAGGTTTTCTTCTAGGGTTTTTATGGTGTTAGGTCTTATGTTTAAGTCTTTAATCCATCTGGAGTTAATTTTAGTGTAAGATGTGAGGAAGGGGTCCAGTTGCTGCTTTCTGCACATGGCTAGCCAATTTTCCCAATACCATTTATGAAACAGGGAATCCTTTCCCCATAGCTTGTTTTTGTTAGGTTTGTCAAAGATCAGATGGTTTTAGATGTGTGGCATTATTTCTGAGGCCTCTGTTCTGTTCCATTGGTCTATATCTCTGTTTTGGTACCAGTACCATGCTGTTTTGATTACTGTAGCCTTGTGGTATAGTTTGAAGTCAGGTAGCATTTTGCTTCCAGCTTTGTTCTTTTTGCTTAGGATTGTCTTGGCTATGCTGGCTCTCTTTTGGTTTCATATGAAATTTAAGGTGGTTTTTTCCAGTTCTGCGAAGAGGGTCATAGGTAGCTTAATGGGGATAGCGTTGAATCTGTAAATAACTTTGGGCAGTATGGCCATTTTCATGATATTGATTCTTTCTAACCATGAGTATGGAATGTTTCTCCATTTGTGTCCTTTATTTCCTTGAGCAGTGATTTGTAGTTCTCTTTGAAGAGATCCTTTACATCCTTTGTTAGTTGTATTCCTAGTTATTTTATTCTCTTTGTAGCAATTGTGAATAGGAGTTCACTCTTGATTCAGCTCTCTTTTAGTCTGTTATTGGTGTATAGGAATGCTTGTGATTTTTGCACATTGATTTTGTATCCTGAGACTGCTGAAGTTGCTTATCAGTATCAGGAGATTTTGGGCTGAGATAATGGGGTCTTCTAAATATACAATCATGTCATCTGCAAATACAGACAATTTGGCTTCCTCTTTTCCTAATTGAATACACTTTATTTCTTTTTCTAGCCTGATTGCTCTGGCTGTAACTTCTAATACTGTATTGAATGGGAGTGGTGAGAGAGGGCATCCTTGTCTACTGCCAGATTTCAAAGGGAGTGCTTCCAGTTTTTGCCCATTCAGTAGTTGGCTGTGGTTTTGTCATAAATAGGTTTTATTATTTTGAGATATGTTCCATCGATACCTAGTTTATTTTGAGTTTTTAGCATAAAGCGCGGTAGAATTTTGTCAAAGGCCTTCTCTGCATCAATTGAGATAATCATGTGGTTTTTGTCTTTGGTTCTGTTTATGTGGTGGATTATGTTTATAGACTTGCATATGTTGAACCAGCCTTTCAACCCTGGGATGAAGCCTACTTGACTGTGATGGATAAGCTTTTTGATGTGCTGTTGCAATCAGTTTGCCAGTATTTTATTGAAGATTTTTGCATCTATATTCATCATGGATATTGGCCAGAAGTTTTTGTTGTTGTTGTTGAGTCTCTGCCAGGTTTTGGTGTCAGGATGATGTTGGTCTCATAAAATGATTTGGCAAGGATTCACTCCTTTTGTATTGTTTGGAATAGTTTCAGAAGGAGAGGTACCAGCTCCTATTTGTATGTCTGGTAGAATTCGGCTGTGAACCCATTTGGACCTGGGCTTTTTTTGGTTGGTAGGCTATTAATTGCTGCCTCAACTTCAGCTCTTATTGGTCTGTTCCAGGTTTCAACTTCTTCCTGTTTTAGGCTTGGGAGGGTGCAACTGTCCAGGAATTTATCCATTTCTTCCAGATTTACTGGTTTGTGTGCACAGAGCTGTTTGTAGTAATCTCTGTTGGTAGTTTGTATTTCTGTGGAATCGGTGGTGATATCCCCTTTATCATTTTTTATTGCATCTATTTTATCCTTCTCTCTTTTCTTTTTTGTTAATCTGGCTAGTGGTCTGTCTATATTGTTGATCTTTTCAAAAAACCAGCTCCTGGATTTATTGATTTTTTGAAAGGTTTTTTGTGTCTCTATTTCCTTCAGTTTTGCGCTGATCCTAGTTATTTTTTGTCTTCTGTTAGCTTTTGAGTTTTTTTTTAATCTTGCTCCTCTAGCTCTTTCAACTTTGATGATAGGGTGTTGATTTTAGATCTTTCCTCACTTCTCTGGTGGGCATTTA
>CAUYLG010033577.1:0-36589 GCA_963573385.1 Cacajao melanocephalus
TGGCATAATAGAGGTTTTTAATACCCATTTTTAGACTGCATTCTAGCCTGGGCAGTAGAACAAGAATACTGTTCTCTCTCCCTCTTTTTCTTCCTCTTTCTTTCTCTCATACATTCTTTTTCTTTCTTTCTTTCACTCTCATTTTCTTTCCTCTCTTTTTCTTTCTTTCAAAAAAAAAAAAAAAAGAATACCCTGTACTCTCTGTTAACCATTTTCAAATCTCAAACAACAGTACAAAAACCATGAATCAAGGGTTTGTGTTGAAACCACTGCATTCAGATGTTCCGAAGAAGAATAGATAGGTTTCTGTCTGTACTAGTATAATTGTAAGACATGTTGTAGTGGGTTTTCCAGAACAGAAGGGAGTCTATTGCAAAGGCAATTTCAAGACTGATGCATCTTAGAAGGCAGATATTGGTCACAATTTTAAATAATAGTTTTTTTTTTTAATTGTGTTTTGTTTTTACCAGTTTAAGAAATTTTAGTTCCATTATTAGTGAAAACTATGGATTTTATATCATTAGACTATAAAAGAAACTGAGAATACTTTCTTTTCTTTTTCTAAATTGGCAATAGACCACAGGTGATGTTTGCTGCCAATGGAAGTAGGGCGTAAAACAGAGACTGATTTATGTTATGTCTTTGCAATGTAGTTCCATCATTCATCATATCTATTATCAATAATGTCCATTATGAACAGTGGAATAAAAATAACTGAAAATATAAATATAGAATAAAAGACATCACCCCTCTCGTTATGTGAAAATAAAATTGAAAACTATAATTTTCATTACATTAGTAACTAATTAGAGATTAATCTCTTTTTGGCCTCATAAAATTTGCTTTTGAAGAGCAAATTTAAATTTGCTGTTTAAAGCCACAATTAGTAAATTGTTGTGATAGGCAATATATTTTTTCTGGTATTATTTTCATATTTTAAAAGTCACTTGCTTTTGTTGCTTGCTTTCACATTTTTAATTCAGCAAAATGTTATTGACCATAAATCTATGATTTATCTTATCATTAGTACATGATTTTTATTCTCTTTAAATACTAAATAATATGAGCATTTGTGGCTCTGCTTATACAAGAGCATGTCTTTATTACTTGTAGAAGAAAATTCAATTTAAGAATATTTTAGGCTATATCTTTATGAGTAAATCAGAGTTAAATTCTATAAGTTTATAATATATGTATATGTGCATGTGTTTGTCCATATAATATATGCATATATATGTGAAATCAGTCAAACTTGGTTGCACATGGTAGTTATATTCTATAAAGTTTCTGTGAATACTATTGTTCCTAGAGGAAATAAATGTGTGTGTGTGTGTGTGTGTGTGTGTGTGTGTGTGTGTGTGTGTGGTGTAATACATGACTCACATAGATTATGATATAAATCTTAAAAACCTAAAACCAACACATCCTGGTATATTCTATTTATTTTACAAAAGGGAAATGAGGTTCAGAAGTGTCGAGTGACTTACCTCAGGCCTCTCCACTGATAGGTGCTAGAATTAAGATTCAGACTCTCCAACTGGCCCCTAGAGCCTGGACTTCTTGCACTGCTCTGCACTGCCCCCTTGCCGTCTCCATTCTCTGGTCATCCCTGTATGAAAGCTGAAACAAGGCAGAGGATATGTCTGGAAATACATGCATTAGACAACTCAAATTTTTCTAGCACTGAGCATATTAGGGAATAATCTGTAAACAAGGTGTATATTGATTTTGGGTTTATAAGCAAATTTTATCTAGTCAGCAAATTAACAAAACAGAATCCATGAATGATGATGACAGAAACTATATATGTAAATTTGATTTATTTCAGTTATCTTCACTGTGAAACTGAACACTTTCATAGAGATGTAACCTCAGTTGGTCTAATTCTATGAGGCCATGAAATAATAAAGATTCATAATTATTTTATGAAGCATGAGGAATCTATCTGATTGCGTCACTCTTGCTTCCCATAGACATTTCAGCTCTTTTCTTAATTACACTGTTGTTTGTTTGTTTGTTTGTTTATGTTTTTTGTTTTTTTTTTATTTTTTGAGATGAAGTTAGTTTCACTCTTTGGCCCAGGCTGGGGTGCAGTGGTGCGATCTTGGCCCACTGCAACCTCCGCCTTCCGGTTTCAAGCATTCTCCTGCCTCAGTGTCTGGAGTAGCTGGGATTGCAGGCGCCCGCCACCAGGCCCAGCTAGTTTTTGTATTTTTAGTAGAGACACGGTTTCATCATGTTGGCCAGGCTGGTCTCAAATTCTTGACCTTGTGATCCATCCGCCTAGGCTTCCCAAAGTGCTGGGATTACAGGCGTGAGCCACTGTGCCCGGCTCTTAATTACACTTTTCAAAAGACATTCATTTGCTAAATCTAGCGTCCAGGGTAATATACATAGCACATTAAGTGAGTCAGAATTTTCGTTATTTCTTTGCCTTCTCATCAATTTGCAATAGAGTATTTGATAATCTTGATTGTTATCGCATTATTTATATAAATTACTAGAATAAAAATAATTGCAAAACACTTAGAAACATATTAACTTTAAGTACTTGCTTCATACGGTGATAATTTTATTTCATAGCTTAAAATATAGATCTATTGCAAACTTTATTAAAACCAGGAAAAGGATATTTTAAGCTTTGCTTTGGATTTTCTGCCACCTACCTTTTCTCAGAAATTTCAAATTAAGTAGGTGAATTCTCACATTTTTCTTGCAAAATATGTAGAAATATGGAAAAATATGTACATATATGCATACAAATTTTAATATAGCCAATAATCCATTATTATATCCAGATAGAATATTAAAATATGAATGCCTTTGTCATGTTTTAAATTTGTGCTATGGCTTTTCCATATTTCAGGTAGAAATAAAAGCAAAAGATGAGTATGTTTAATAGCACATTTCAACCATGTTTATCAAAATTAATTTGAAAGATTTAATTCTCCAAATACTGATGGATTGTTTTGTTGACTTGCTGAATTCTGAAATGAGAATAAATTAATCTAAGTGTTCTTTCTCTCTTGTCATATATATCATTATGCTGTTTTAAGATCTTTTAACTCAGCTTTCAAGATTGTCAGTGCTAAGAAAATGAACTAAGTAGTACATCAAATGCTGGTTTGTCAGTCATCTTAAATTATGATATAGTAATCTAATATATAATCTCATAATCTAATTATTTATATTTAGCATTATGGAATGTACATGAAATAATAGCTTTGATTGAAATAATGACTTAGAGATACCAGTATTCCATTTTTAGCAGTGTGTCAGAGAACATTCTCTTACTGTCTCAATAAATATGACCGAAATAATACATAAAAAATGAAATACATACTTTAAACTACTTTGATGAGTTTACAGGAAGTAAAGCCTACTTAGAAGCCAAATCTAAGTGAAAACAGAAACCCTTTAGGCACCCCACATATGGCTATATTTTGATTTGAGGGAGAGGCACAGGTGGCACAGAGGTGGGTGAGTTTGGGGTGGGGGGGGTGAATGGGCTATTTCAGCTTACTTCTTGTTCTCGGTGCCTTCTTGATCCTGAAAGAATCTTTTCCATTTTCCATTGGGTTGCCGCCTAGCTTATCCAAATTTATGAGTTGGTAGTAGATTTAATAGAACCTTCTACATAGTAGACTCCTCTGGACTCATAGTCAATTGATATTCCATGACCAGATATTTCATCTCTACCAGGGTCAGTGGCATGCCAGCAGTTATTTGAATGGGGTATTCTCCACTACCAAAAGCATCACCTTCCTCCAGAAATCGAGGGCTGACATTGGAATTCTCTTATTAGGGCTTGCATAAAGTCCAAAAGGTATCCTTTGCAACCACAAGTGCTTTTCTTTTTCTTTCCTTTTTTTTTTTTTTGAGATGGAGTCTCACTCTATCGCCCAGGTTGAGTATACTGGTGCAGTCTTAGCTCATTGGAGCCTCCACATCCCAGGTTCAAGTTATTCCCCTGCCTCAGCCTCCCAAGTAGCTGGGACTACAGGTGTATGCCACCATGCCTGGCTAATTTTTGTGTTTTTGTTAGTAGAGAAGGGCTTTCACCACGTTGGCCAGGCTGGTTTCAAACTCCTGACCTCCAGTGATCAGCCCGCCTCTACCTCCCAAAGTGCTGGGATTACAGGTGTGAGCCACTGTACCTGGCCAATCACAGATTCCCTTAATATCACAGGACCTATTTTGTTGTTTGGCCGAAATAGAAGAGGGGCATTTGTTGTAACCTTGATCTGCTGAATAGTTTTTTCCTACTCTGGCCCCAGGCAAACCTGCTGCCTTCCACATCACTAGGTAATTGGGTCAATATGGTATTTGCCTCTGTAACCCAAAGAATCTAGCTAGGCATTGTGCTTCCTTTTTATTAGTGGAAGGTAAATGACATGATGACTTTTCCTTGACTTTTTCAAGCATGTCTCTGTATTCTGTTACTATGGGACTATTAAAAACCTTCATTTATATGGTAGGACTCTGAATCTTCTTTGGGTTTATCTCTTATCCTCTGGAGAACATATGTCTTATAATGACCCATCACATGCTTTCCATTTCGTGTTCATCTGGACTGATCATCATAAAGGAACAGCATATTGAACACGTGATATTATGTGGAATAATCAATGGTTTAAGTATATTAAACATAGAGTAAAAGAGTTAATGTAGCCTGGGATAAAACCGTAAATGCGTACAGTTGTCTATACCTTGTGAATGTGAACCACTTCTGATCCAACTTCTTTAGAGTGACAGAAAAGAATGTGTTTACCCCTGTGGCACTGGGCAGGGGCATCCTGGTCTGCCTGAACTGAAAACGTGGCCCCATATTTTGAGACATTTCCTCCAGGCCCTTGTACTTTGGGCCTGTGTTGGGAAGGACAGCCCTGATATTCTCTGACCTCTGGCTTCTGTTGCCTGGCTGGCTCATCAAGTGGCCATTTAGCCACACCCCACTATTGTTTCCCAAACCGGCTTTCTCCTTCTTTTCAATATGCATAGGCAGAGAATTTCTAGAAACTTTTTGTTCTGATTTATTTTTGCTAAACAATTCTAACAATTTAAGTTATATCTGTATTCTTGAATTTTAGTCCATCCTTAATAGTCATTAGAATAATTGCACTTTTTTGTTGTTGTTGTTGTTATTTTGCACCATGCTTTATATGTTTTATGATTATATCCTCACCCTTGATATCTAGGAAACTAATTCTGTAATACTGTCTCCTGTCAAATTCCTGGACTATAGAGAGCAGCTGCCACTGAGTGTCTTGATGATGCACATGTTCCTTTTCTCTAGTGAATTTATTGTTTTAGCAATTGAGTGCCCTTTTATGGAAAATTTTCCACTTTATGTTTGTCTCTACCATATTGTCTCTTTATTCACTATTTTTGTATTTCCATTTTAACTTTAGATTCTGTTTTTCTTTCTTTCTTTCTTTCTTTCTTTCTTTCTTTCTTTCTTTCTTTCTTTCTTTCTTTCTTCTTTCTTTCTTCTTTCTTTCTTTCTTTTTGTTTTTGAGACAGAGTCTTACTCTGTCACTCAAGCTGGAGTGCAGAGGTGCCAAATCAGCTCACTGCAACCTCTGCCTCCCAGATTCAAGCAAGTCTCCCACCTCAGCCTCCTGAGTAGCTGGGATTACAGGCACATGCCAGCATGCCTGGCTAATTTTTTTTTTTTTTTTTAATTTTTGGTAGAGACGAGGTTTCGTCATGTTGGCCAGGCTAGTCTCAATCTCCTGGCCTCAAGTGATTTGCCCGCCTTGGCCTCCCACAGTGCTAGAATTACAGGTGTGAGCCGCTGTGCCTGGCCTTGTGTTCATTCAAAAACATTTAGGATTTATATGGGGGTTGTATGCCGTAGTAAGCAAATGTCTTTACTCCTGGACTCTGTGATGGCTCCCAAGATTACCACCTCCTAATATACATGTCTCATATAATTTTCTTCCCTTGAATATGTGCAGGACTTGTGAATATTATACTACAGTTGCTTCCTTGATTCAGTTATGTTCTGTGAGCAATGCAATAGGATGGTCACACATGTTTACATTACATTAAATAAGACTTTATTGTAGCATAATATAGTGCAAATTACATGCTAGATTTGAAGAAGTAAGTTGCTATGCTGTGAGAATAGCTTACTATTAGGACCTAAGGATCATCTTGTAGGAGCTGAGACCAAGTATGGCCAACATCCAGCAGGGTTCTTGGCTCTATAACATCAAGGAACTAAAATATATCAACAACCATGTGAGCTTTGATAATGCAGCTGATAATTGAAGCTGAACAGAGAACATAACTGAGCCCAAACTTCTAACCTATAGGATTGTGAGATAATAAATGGGTATTGTTTTAATCTGTTGTTTGTCATAATGTGTTACTTAGCAATACAAAACTAATAAACATACCATAGAGAATTAATGTCAGTATGATACTGAGTCTGCTAATCCTTGAACTTAGTATATTACTCTATTAAGGTCTTCTTTTAGTTATCTCAAATGTACTTACAGTATCCTGAGTAAACTTGTTGAAAATATTTTCATTTTTTGTCAAGAAATAGCTATTTTTGTATTTTATTTTTAATTAATATTTTTATTAAAATCATGATAAATGGGGGACACTGTGATGTTTCGATGTATATATACAATATGGGATGATTAAATGAAGCGAACTGACACATTTATCAGCCCTCTTGCCTATTATTTTTTGGTGAGATATTTGAAATTTTGTCTGTTATTTTGAAATATACAATTCATTATTATTGACTATAGTCACCTTCCTGTGCAATACATCTCAAAACCTGTTTCCTTTGCCTATCCAAAACTTTGTACTCTTTGGTCAACACCTCTCATGATGAGAGAGTCAATCTCGAGAATTTATATTCTGCCATCTTACTAATGTCATTTACAGATTTAGCTTTAAATATGTTTTGAAGTTCTCACAAATACTGTTGTTTAAAATTTTATACTTTTAGTATGTTTGTATATTTACTTAATGTCCAGCAGCTTTGTTTACTTGATTATTCTAATAATGTGTATTCTTTTGAATTTTTTTACATGAGCAATTACATAGCTTACAAATAATGACAGATTGCTTCATAGATTATAATCCTCACAATTTTAATTCTTACCTCCACACAATGTTGGCTATAAAGGATAATTGTGGTAATCCATTTCTAATTTTTACTCTCAGAAGAATTTCTGTCAACATTTCACAATTAAGTATAATGTGTGTGGGGTTTTTTGTAGATATTTTTAGGTTAAGAAAGTTTTCTTTAATTCCTAATTTGCTGAATTTTTATTTCATTAATTCTGAATTTTATTAAGGCTTTGTTTGCATCAATGGAATGATTATATACTTTTCATATATAGTAAATTATACTAATTATTGAATTGGCATACCAGCTTTTCATTACTGAAATAAAGCCAAGCAGGTCATAAGGCAATTCCTTTTGTATATTGCTGGATTCAGTGTTTAAATGCTATTTAGGATCTCTAAATTTATGTTCAAGAGTAAGACTGCGTGCAATTTTTCCGTTTTTGAAATGTCATAGTTAAATTTGGATGTCAGTGTTATTCTGGTCTAATACAAGGAATTTGGCGATATTTCCACTGTTTTTTCCTGAAAGAGTATGTGTACGATTGGAATTAATGTCTGTTTAACTGTTTAGAGTACTTGAGCAATACAGCCATTTGACATTTTCACTGAGAAATATTTTTATTATACATTTAATTTCTTTAAGAATAAACTGTTCAGGTTTTCTGTTTCTTATGTCAGTGTTGGCAGTATTCAGCGGTAGACATATAGTTTCACTTTCTACTTGCTTTAAGTCTCACTGAATTCCGAAGCATCAAGGCCTACCAGAATTTTGTGCTTATGGGGGATTGTGGACATGAGCTAGGTAGCAAGGACAGAGGATACACATATTGCACATATCTCTTCTGCTGTACCCCATGCTATACTGTCTTCATTTATAAAACACAAGTTTAAACATAAAGTTATTAAGAATTTCAGGATGGTAACAACAGAGCATTAAACCAGGTATAAGTTTCTTCAAATTGCAAGCACCCTGCAACTGCTCAGGTCATGTGCCCATGGAGAGAGAGAGAGAGAGAGAGAGAGAGAAAGAGAGAGAGAGAGAGGGAGAGCTCCCATGCTGCTGTGGGAAGGGATCCAAGGAAGGAATTCATATAGGTAAGGAGTATCCGGGTTTTAACCGTGGAGTTATTCCCTCCCCATTCATATTCTCATCCAGTGAGAGGAGTTCTTTCAAACTTCCTTTGGAGTAATTGATCTTTGACTCTGATACTGGATTGGCTGCTTGGTCTGCAACAGATCCCCCTCCTCTCAGAGCTTTCCACGGTTTTTGGACAAAGATGGCCACTTGGATTCATCTATCTAGCCCATGCAAGGGAAAGTCAGACAAAGAACTCTAGGTTCCCAGATGGGGGTGTGGATGGAGGTGTGGTGCTGGGAAGCTCCTGCCTTTGGAACCATGCCCCTTGTGGACTCAGGAAGAGAAGTTTTTTTCCTTAACACAGTCCCTCAGTCTCCACTCTGAACAGGAAAGTCCAGCTGCTGTTGGGGCATGGGCATCAATCACTCTTTAGCAACTTCCAGCGAATTGGGGCATAGAAGGGGCCCAGCAGTTGAGGTTTCCTCCAGAGGGGAGTCTTCCAGGGGTACAGATTGATCCTGAGGTTCATGATAGAGCTCATGAGCCAAGGACATCTGGGGTTCCTTTTGCAGGATCATTTGTGGCCTTGTGGCTTTAATTCTAGAAGGAACAAATTTTACAGGAAGGTTAACGATGAGAGACCCAAAGGCCAGCAATAACAGAATGATTATAAATGGGCCTAGAAGAGGGTAGAGCCAGGACAGCCAGTTGTTAAACAACCTCTGCAATTCTGTTTCTTGAAGGTCTTTAGCTCTGTGTTTGATTTGGTCCCTGAGTTCTTTGACAATACCTGATTGGTTTACAAGGTAGCAGCATTCTTTTCCTAGAAAGAGACAGGTTTCTTCTCTTTCCATTGTTAGCAGATTCAGGGCCCTTTTATTTTGAAGAGCTATGGCAGTTAAAGAGTTAAGCTGCTTCTGCAGAGAGAAATTAGCAACCTTTTCCATGTCATTATTTAACTCCTGAGATAGCTTATACTAAAACTGAGTAAGGTAGTAACTCTTCCAATGCCAGTACCAGGTCCTCCTATTATTCCACACCCCCCACATGAAAGGAATAAATGGCATAGCCTTAGCAAGAAAAGACTGTGCACCTGAGAGTCAGTATAAATTGTCATGGGGAGGGCACTAGGAAGGAGGAGAGGAGAGCTATTAGGCCAATGTGTAGGGGCAACTGCATAGAGTCTGGTCACACGTAGTAAAGTTAAGAGTGATAGTCCTGTTAATGCCAGGATGTAAGTTAAACATATGAGTAGTTACTTTCCTGGGGATCTTGTTGGAAGACCAAACATAGATCCTCTAATGGCTCACAGGTATAGGAAGGATCGTCTCTTGGAACTTCAGGCTGTGGAGTGAAGGCCTATTATTTTCTTCAGGAGGTGTCCAAGGCTTCAGCCGAGTGTGATGAATCCATGAGTCAATTCCCACCACCTTAACTGCCATTGGGGTAGACAGAATAATTGAAAATCGTCCTTCCCAAGATGGGCCTAGACAGGGAGAGTCTGAGGGGAGAGACCTAACAAGCACCAAGTCTCCAGGGCAGAGCAACTCTTTCTCCTTTTCCCTAGGGTGTCTTCAAAGAGCATGGGTTAAATTGGTCCCAGTTATCCCGGATACACTTTTAGGGTGATTTTTGCCTTGGGAAGCTTAGTCCCCATCTGAAATTGAACACAGGGATGCCTGCATCCCTGGTTATTCCCTGAAACTGCTAGTCCTGGGGCATCCCCCAGTTATAGCACTTTGTAATTTCCTTGTGCCCTAGATGCCTGATCATCTTCTGGGCCCCCCATGGCCAGGTTTAATCATGCTTACTGGTCTCATGGGCACATCCTCACTGTCTAATGTCCTTATGGCCACCTTAAGGACATTAGGACTGCCAGGATTAGTGGCCCTGTACTGGAGCATTCTTGAAGAACTAGGCCAGTGAGGCTTGGGCAATGGGTGCCAATATTCCCCAGCAAGAGTTCTGTTAACATAGGCCTGACCATAAAGCTGCCCTAGGGGGATAAATTCTTTGAGAGGGACCCATAAGCACAACAATCTTAAAGAAGGTAATGGCTGGCCACATGGTCTTGTGGAGCAATGCCCTTGGGACCTGGGCTCCTCCCCCACCCCACTTTCCATCATAGGAATGTGCCCTAGGGTTGTGGGGCCTGTAATTAACTATTTGAGCCTTGGACCAAGACTGACTATGGTATTCTAGATGGAGAAGTTCTGCTGTATGAAGAGCCAATCCTGGGCAAAACAAATTTTATATCATTAAATTCTGGCACCATTCAGTTGAACTGGGAAATTGGGGGTGACAAAAAACACAATGTCCTATAGCCTCCAGTACCCACTGATAGACTCTGGCAATGTTAGGACATAACCTAGCACTGTGGACTAAGGGAACTGGCTCTGTGCACTTATACTGCAGGAGATCTTCATAGGCATAAGCCCAAGGGCACCATGGGCATAGGTCCCTGACTGCCACCCTCTACTGTCACTCCAAGAGCCTCATGTGTAGAAGATATCTTAGAGGAAGGAGCCAGGAAGGAGTTTGCCTTATGGAAATCTGGACCCAGGAGGTTGAGGTCTGAGAGACTGGGCATGGATTGCACAGGTGGCTTTTGTTTCCACTGCCTGGCTGCTGTGCCACTGCTGTGGGTCTGAGAGGCTGGGCGTGGCTCGCATACATGGCTTTTTCTCGGGAGGTTTCAGTCGAGAGGCCTGACCTCGACCAGACTAAACTGGGAGTTTGGGACCACCCTTCCTCCTGCTGGCCCTTGGCTTAGCCAAGAGAAAGAAAAAAACAGCAAGAAAGGGAAGCTGGTTCAGAGAAAGCCTGATGCCTGTGTCTTTAAATCCTGGCAGCAGTGCTATTGAAAGGCTGGGCATGGCTCATGTAGGAGGCTTCGACCGCTGCTCAGCCCAGCTGCTGCTGCACGTGGCCCCATACAGGCCCAGCCACCCAGTATTCCTCCTTAACAAAAGTTAAAAGAAGTGAAAGGACAGATTAGCAAGCCAAAGGGGTCCAAACCAGTCACCACTCTGAAGTCTGATGATGTACTCCTGGCTGGCTTGCCAAAGATGTGAGTAGGGGAGGGAGCAGGGGTGTCCCAAAGATGCTTCAGTTCTGTGCTCCAATGTGCCCAGGTCCTTGGCCTCTCTAACCCCAAGAATGGGGACCGGGGCCCCAGGGGTGTGGTGAGCTTACTGTTCGAATAAATATCATGGACCCAAAGAGTTTAGCAGAGAGTGATTTATTAGGCAGAGAGAGAGAAAAAAAATGAGAGAGAGTGAGAGAGCTCCCAGGCTGCAGTGGGAGTGGATCCAAGGAAGGAATCTGTATAGGTAAGGAGCATTGGGGTTTTAACCTTGGAGTCATTCCCTCCCCATTCATGTTTTCATCCAGTGAGGAGTTCTTTCAAACTTCCTCTGGAGTGATTGATCTTTGACTCTGATACCAGATTGGCTGCCTGGTCTGCAACAAAGACCCGTCCTCCCAGAGCTTTCCACAGACTTTTTGGACAAAGAGGCCCACCTGGATTCCTCTGCTTAGGCTATCCATGGGAAAGTCAGACAAATAATTCTAGGTTCCCAGATAGGGGCATGGATGGAGACGTGGCGCTGGGAAGTGGGAAGCTCCTAACTTTGAAACCATACTCCTTGTGGACTTGGGAAGAAAATTTATTTTTCCTTAACACAGTCCCTCAGTAAGAAATTAGATGTTTAGTTACATAACTATGTATTTGTCAGAATTTTTGGAATTTGCTTCTAGAAAAGGGTGACTTTTACTGTATGCAAATTATGCCTCAATAGACTTAATACTTAAAAAACTTCGGCTTTATGGGCACAGGCAGTTCTTTGTATATTTGGTTTTCAATTTTTGATTATTCATTTTTCCATTCTAAAATTTTAGGGGTTTGATTTGCCCTTATTTTTTAATCTTACTTGGAGATTAATGCTTAACATCAATTTTTAGCCTTCTCTTCTAACATATGCATTAAGGCTATAATTTCCTCTATCATTATGGCTTTAGCTGCATCTCATAAGATCTGATATACCCTGTTTTCATTGTCATTTAGTTCTAAATAATTTGTAATCAACATTTGATTTATCCTCTAACTCACAGATTATTGAAAAGTACATTTACTAATTTCTAAGCATATGATGGCTGTTGTTAACTAATTTTTAGTTTAAATCTCCCATGATCAGAGAACATACTCTGTACTTCAAGGTACTCAGTACTTTGAAATCTGTTGAGAGTTCCTTTCTGACCCAGCATTTCATTAATTGCTCTAAATGTATATATTTTTAAAGAGTGTGTAGTATTAGATGGTTAGGTACTTAGTGATATAAGTCAATTTGACTAGACTTTTTAACTATTTGTTAAGTTGTCCTACAGCAGAGAACTTTTGGGGCCCCTTTAAACTCTAAAATTATTGAGAAAACAAAGAACTTTTGTTTACATGAGTTATGTCTATCAGTACCTACCTTAGAAATTAAAACTCAAAAATGTAAAAATCAGTATTAAATTATTTAAAATAATATTAAAGGATTATATATCAAAGCAAATAGCATATTTTAATAAAACGTAATGTCCCCTATCTTCCAAAATGAAAGAATTTAGAAAGAAGAGTGGCATTGTTTTACAATTTTGCATATCTCTTTAGCGTGTGGTTTAATGATTAAGTAGTCTTACATCTGCTTCTGAATTAAACCTTTTGTGCTCTACTCTTCTAGAAATCTAAATTTATGTGGATCTGTAGTGTTAAAAATGGAGGAGTACTTTAGTAGCATTTTTTGATAACTGTAGAAAATATGTATATTTTTTATAGCATTCTACAATTTGACAAGTGGTAGTTCCATAAGAGTTAGTTACAATGTGGAATTTAAAAACATAACAGTGAAAGTTTTATTCAGTTATGTTAAAATTCAGTGGTCTCTTTTGCACTTCAAATGTATCTTTACTCATGCATGATTTTATGATACTATACATTGGTAAATTGATAATTATAGTGATATGCAGATTTTCTAAACATTGATACATTTCATCTTACAATATCCCCCAATCACATCGGTTAATATCATCACCAAACTTCTAAAAAAAGCCTTTCACTACTGAGATGCATTCACGATCATAGTGGCAGATACAAGTTTTCCATCGGCAAAAAATACTGGCAGTTGTTTTCTTGAAATAATAGACTCATATAATTTGTTTTTGAAATAAACAATGTCTGTCACCTACTCATGTCTAAATAACAGTACTTTGTCAGTCAATTTTTCAAGTAAATTGTTCTTTATGTTTTGTTCAGCTCACAGTCCAAACAACAGAGCAAGTGTTTACTCTTTAGAAAATTACCATACTTTTGTTTGGAGCAGAAATTTTTTATGCATAATTCATGTTTTATAAAATAGAATATTAAAAAAATGTGTGCTCAACAGATAAGATTTAATGAAATTAATGGCATTTTTTGCTCAGTAAGGACATTTTTAAATGAAAATAGCTTTTTCTCCCACTTAAATACATAGTAGTGAAACATAAAACTTTTAGTACAGGTATTTATCAATTTATTTATTTATTGCCACTAAAACGGTTTTCAAGACCCAGTGGGTCATTGGACAATACCCTGAGAACCACTGGGTTAATATCTGAATTTTTAATTGAGTTGTCAATTCTTTAAGTAATACTTTATAATAGAAGGTTTTCAAACTCATTTTGGTTTTCGTGTGTGTGTGTGTGTGTGTGTGTGTGTGTTTTAATTTTTTTAAATTTTAATTTCATGTTCAGGGCTACATGTGCAGGTTTGGCATATAGGTAAACTTATGTCATGGGGGTTTGTTGTACAGATTATTTTATCACCTGTGAATTAAGCCTGTTACCCATTAGTTATTTTACCTGCTTTCCATCTGACTCTGCACACTTCAATATGCCCCAGAGCTCCAGTAGTGGCCAATATTCAACATTTTTAAGGAAAAGAAATTTCAATACAGAATTTCATATCAGTCAAGCTCCATAAGTGAAGGATAAATAAGATTCTTTTCAGACAAGCTAATGCTGAGGGAATTTGTTATCACAAGACCTGCCTTATAAGAGATCCTGAAGGAAGTACTAAATATGGAAAGAAAAGATCATCACCAGCCACTACAAAAACACATGAGATACACAGACCAGTGACAGCATAAAGCCACAAAATAAACAAGTCTGCAAAATAACCAGTTAACATCATAACAGGATCAAATCCAAACATATTAATACTAACTTTAAATGTAAATGGGCTAAATGTCCCAATTAAAAACACGGAGTGGCAAGCTGGTGTTTGAAGACAAAGGACCCATTGGTATGCTGTCTTCAGGAGACCTATCTCACATGTAATGACACACATAGGCTCAAAATAAAGGGATGGAGAAAAATTTACCAGGAAAATGGAAAACAGAAAAAAAAAAGTAGTGGTTGCAATCCTAACAATCCTAATTTCTGAGAAAATAGACTTTAAATTAACAAAGATAAAAAAAAAAGGCAAGCAAGGACATTACATAATATAAAGTGTTCAATTCAATGAGAAGATCTAATTATCCTAAATATATATGCACCCAACACAAAAGCACCCAGATTCATAAAGCAAGTTCTTTGAGACCTTCAGAGAGACCTAGACTCCCGCACATTTATACTGGGAGACTTTAACACACCACTGACAATATTAGCCAAATAATCAAGATGGAGAATTAGCAAAAAAATTCAGGACCTGAACTCAGCACTGGATCAAATTGACCTGCTATCTACAGAACTCTCCACCTGAAAACAACAACATATACATTCTTATCACCACATGGCACTCTAAAATTGATCACATAATTGGAAGTAAAACCTACAATAAAAATAAAAAAAGAAAACTTCAGGCAAATATCCTTGATGAACACTGATGCAGAAATCCTTAACAAAATACTGGTAAACCGAATCCAGCAGCACATCAAAAAGCCTATCCACTACAATCAAATAGGCTTTATGCCTCAGATGCAAGGCTGGGTCAACATATGCAAATCAATAAATGTGACTCATCACATAAGCAGAACTAAAGGCAAAAATCACGTGACTATCTCAATAGATTCAGAAAAGGCATTCAATAAAATTTAACACCCTTCATGTTAAAAACTCTCAATAAACTAGGTACTGAAGAAACATCTTTTAAAATAATAAGAGCCATCTATGACAAAGCCATAGCCAACATCATACTGAATGGGCACAAGCTGAAAGCATTCCCCTTGAAAGCTGGCACAAAACACAAATGCCCTCTCTCACTACCCCTATTCAACATAGTATTGGAAGTCCTGGCCAGGGCAATAAGGCAAGAGAAAGAAATAAAGAGCATCCAGATAGGAAGAGAGGAAGTCATACTATCCCTGTTTGCAGATGACATAATCCTATATCTAGAAAACCCCATAGTTTCAGCCCCAAAGCTTCTTTACCTGATAAACAACTTTAGCAAAATCTCAAGACATGAGATTAATGTAAGAAATCACTAGCATTTCTATACACCAGAAACAGGCAAGCCAAAAGCAAAATCAGGAACAAACTACCATTCACAATTGCCACAAAAGGAATAAAATACCTAGGGTTACAGTTAACCAGGGAGGTGAACAATATCTATGAAGAGAACTGCACACCACTGCTCAAAGAAATCAGATGACAAAAACATGGAAAAACATTCCATACTCACGAATAGGAAGGATCATCATCATAAAAATGACCGTAGTGCCCAAAGCAATTTATAGATTGAATGCTACTCCTATTAAACTACCATTTACATTCTTCACAGACCTAGAAAGAAAACTATTTTAAAATTCATATAAAACCAAAAAGAGCTTGAATAGCCAAGACAATCCTAAGCAAAACGAACCAAGCTGGAGTCATTATGCTGCCCAACTTTATACTACAGGGCTATAGTATAGTACCGAAACAGCATGGTACTGGCATAAAGAGAGACAAATAGACCAATGGAAGACAATAGACAACCCAGAAATAAGCCTCACAGCTACAACTATCTGATTTTTGACAAACTTAACAAAAACAAGCCATGGAGAAAGGATTCTGTATTCACTAAATGGTGCTGGGATAACTGGCTAGCCATGTGCAGAAGACTGAAATTGGACCCTTTCCTTACACCATATACAAAAATTAACTCAAGATGGATTAAAAACTTCAGCATAAAACTCAAAATTTATAAAAACCCTGGAAGACAACCTAGACAATACCATTCAGGACATAGGCATGGGCAAAGATTTCATGAAGAAGATGCCAAAAACGATTGCGACAAAAGCAAAAATTGACATATGGGATCCAATTAAACAAAAGAGCTTCTGCACAGCAAAATAAACTATCAACAGAGTGAATAGACAACCTACAGATGGGAGAAAACTTTTGCAAACTGTGCATCTCACAAAGGTCTAATATTCAGCATCTTTAGGAAACAAATTTACCAAAAAATTAATCACTTTATAAATTGGACAAAGGACATGAACAAACACTTTTCAAAAGAAGACATACATGCAGCAAACTATCATTTAAAAAACCTCACTATCACTGATCATTTGAGAAATGCAAATCAAAACCACAATGAAATACCATGTCACACTAGTCAGAATAGCTATTGTTAAGAAATCAAAAACAAGATGCTGGTGTTGTTTTGGAGAAAAAGGAATGCTTATACACTGTTGGTGGGAGTGTAAATTAGTTTAACCATGTAGAAGCCAGTTTGGTGATTCCTCAAAGACCTAAAAAATGAACAACCATTCAACCCAGCAATCCCTTTACTGGGTATAATAATACCCAGAGGAATATAAATCATTCCTCTTTAAAGACACATGCACAGGTATGTTCACTGCATCACTATTCACAATAGCAAAAACATGGAAGCAACCTAAATGTTTATCAATGACAGATTAGATTAAGAAAATGTGGTCATTATACATCATGGAATACTATGCCATAAATAAGAATAAGATTGTCTTTGTGAGAACATAGATGGAGCTGAAGGTTATTATCCTAATGCAGGAACAGAAAATCAAACACAGCATATTCTCACTTATAAGTGGGAGCTAAATGATGAGAACACATGAATACAAAGAGGAGAAGAACACACACTGAGGACTATCAGAGGGTGGAGGGCAGGAGGTGAGAGAGGATCAGAAAAAATAACTAATGTGTACTAGTCTTAATAACTGGGTGATGAAATAATCTGTACAATGACCACTCATGACACGAGTTTGCCTGATATTAATATAGCTACACAAACTTTCTTTTGATTAACATTAGCATTCTTTTTATCTTTTACTTTTATTTCTCCTCTTTTCTTACATTAGAGGTATGTCTTCTATAAACTGCATATTAGTTTTAAGTCCAGGCATATCATTTTTTTATCACTCAATTTGAGTATTTAGAAAATATAAGTTTAGGAGAGAAGATCCAAGATGGCCAAATAGGAACAGCTCCAGTCTGCAGCTCCCAGGAAGATCAACGCAGAAGGTGGGTGATTTCTGCATTTCCGACTGAGATACCCAGCTCATCTCATTGGGACTGGTTAGACAGTGGTTGCAGCCCACAAAGAGTGAGCCAGAGAAGGATGGGCTGTTGTCTCACCTGGGAAATGCAAGGCATCAGAGTACTCCCTCCCTCACCCAAGGAAGGCTTTGAGGGACTGTGCCTTGAGAAACTGTGCACTCCAAGACAGACACTATGCTTTTCTCAGGGTCTTCACAACCTGCAGACCAGGAGATTCCCTTGGGCACCTATGACATCAGGGCTCCAGATTTCAAGCACAAAATTGGATGGCCATTAGGGCAGACACGAGCAAGCTGCAGGAGTTTTATTTTCATACCCTAGTGGCACCTGGAATGCCAGCAAGACATACTGTTCACTCCCCTGGAAAGGGGGCTGAAGCCAGGGAGCCAAGTGGTCTAGGTCAACAGATCTCACCCCCATGGAGCCCAGCCAGCTAAGATCCATTGGCTTGAAATTCATGCAGCCAGGACAGCAGTCTGAAGTTGACCTGGGATGCTGGAGCTTAGTGGGGGGAGGGACATCCACCATTACTAAGGCTTCAGTAGGCGGTTTTCCCCTCACAGTGTGAACAAAGCCACGTGGAAGTTCCAACTGGCTGGAGCCCTCCACAGCTCAGCAAAGCCTCTGCAGCCAAACTGCCTCTCTAGATTCCTCCTAGCTGGGCAGTGCATCTCTGAATAAAAGGCAGCAGCCCCAGTCCAGGGCTTACAGATAAAATCCCCATCTCCCTGGGACAGAGCACTTGGGGAAAGGGACAGCTGTGGGCACAGCTTTGGCACACTTAAACATTACTGCCTGCTGCCTCTGAAAACAGCAGCAGTTCTCCTAGCACAGCACTGGACCTCTGCTAAAGGACAAACTGCCTCCTCACCCTTGTGCCTCCTAACAGGGAGACACCCTCCAGCAGGGGTTGACAGATAGCTCATACAGGAGAGCTCTTGCTGGCATCTGGTGGGTGACCCTCTGGAATGAAGTTTCTAGAGAAAATGACAGGCAGCAATCTTTTCTGTTCTGCAGCCTGCATTGGTGACACCCAGGTAAACAGGGTCTGGAGTGAACTTCAGCAAATTTCAGCAGACCTGCAGCAGAGGGATCTGACTGTTAGAAGGAAAACTAACAAACAGAAAGGAAGAGCAGCAACATCAACAAAAAGAAAACCCCATCTGAAGGTTACCAACATCAAAGTCCAAAGGTAGATAAATCCATGAAGATGGGGATAAACAGCACAAAAAGGCTGAAAATTTCAAAGAAACAGAACTCCTCCTCCAAAGGATCACAACTCCTTGCCAGCAAGGGAACAAAACTGGACAGATAATGAGTTTGACAAATTGACAAAAGTAGGCTTCAGAAGGTGGGTAATAACAAACTCCTCTGAGCTCAAGGAGCATGTTCTAATCCAATGCAAGGAAGCTACGGACCTTCAAAAAGTTAGAGGAATTGCTAACTAGAATAACCAGTTTAGAGAAGGACATAAACGACCTGATGGGGCTGAAAAACACAGCACAATAATTTTGTGAAGCATAAAAGTATCAATAGCCAAATTGATCAAGCAGAAGAAAGGATATCAGAGATTGAAGATCAACTTAATGAAATAAAACATGAAACAAGATTATAGAAAAAAGAATGGAAAGGAACAAAGAAAGCCTCGAAAAAATAAGGGACTATGTGCAAAGACCAAACCTTTGTTTGATTGGTGTACCTGAAAGTGATGGGGAGAATGGAACCAAGTTGGAAAGCACTCTTCAGGATATTCTCCAAGAGAACTTCCCCAACCTAGCAAGACGGGCCAACACCCAAATTCCGGAAATAAAGAGAACAGCACAAAGATACTCCATGAGAAGAGCAACCCCAAGACACATAATCGTCAGATTCACCAAGGTTGAAATGAAGGAAAAGTTGTTAAGGGCAGCCAGAGAGAAAGGTCTGGTTACCCAAAATGGGAAGCCCATTAGACTAATAGCAGATATCTGTGCAGAAACCCTACAAGCCAGAAGAAAGTGGGGACCAATAATAAAGAGTATTAAAGAAAATGATTTTCAACCCAAAATTTCATATCCAGAAAAACTAAATTTCATAAGCAAAGAATAAAAAAAAATCCTTTACAGAGAAGCAAATGCTGAGAGATTTTGTCACTACCAGGCCTGCCTTACAAGAGCTCCTGAAGAAAGCACTACACATGGAAAGAAAAAATCTGTACCAGCCAATGCAAAAACATACCAAATTATAAAGACTATTGACACTATGAAGAAACTGCATCAACTAACGGGCAAAATAACCAGCTAGCAACATAATGACAGGATAAATTTCAAATGTAGCAATATTAACCTTAAATATAAATGAGCTAAATGACCCAATTAAAAGGCACAGACCCTATCATATTGTCAGGGTGCAAATTTTCTGAATTTTTATGCTCTGCTTTTCTTATAAAACTGAATGCCTTTAACAGCACCCAAGTCACACCTTGAATGCTTTGCTGCTTAGAAAATTCTTCTGCCAGATATCCTAAATAATTTCCCTCAAGTTCAAAGTTCCACAGATTTCTAGGGCAGGGACAAAAGGGTGCTAGTCTCTTTGCTGAAATATAACGAGTCACTTTTTCTCCAGTTCCCAAAAATTCCTCATCTCTCTCTGAGACCACCTCAACCTGGACTTTATAGTTCGTATCTTTATCAGGCTTTTGGTCAAAGCTATTTAACAAGTCTCTAGGAAGTTCCAAACTTTCCCACATGTTCCTGTCTTCTTCTGACCCCTCCCAACTGTTTCAACATCTGCCTGTTACTTAGTTTGAAAGTCACTTTCACATTTTTGGGTATCTTTCCAGCAGCACATCATTCTACTGGTATGAATTTACTGTATTAGTCTGTTTTCATGCTGCTGATAAAGACATACCTGAGACTGGGCAATTTACAAAATAAAGAGGTTTAATTGGACTAACAATTCCACATGGCTGGGGAAGCCTCACAATCATGGCAGAAGGCAAGGTGGAGCAAGTCACATCTTACATGGATGGCAGCAGGCAGAGAGTTAGCTTCTGCAGGGAAACTCCCATTTTTAAAACCATCAGACTATCAGGAGAACAGCACAGGAAAGTCCTGCCTCTATGATTGAATTATCTTCCATCAAGTCCCTCCCACAACACATGGGAATTGAAGATGGGATTTCGGTGGGGACACAGCCAAAACATATTAGTTGTAAATCCAAAAGTTATAGAAGAAAGAAGAAAATTAATAAAAATATAGAACATAAATACAGTAAAGGGTACCAACAAGTATTAGATTTTTAAAGTGATTCTCTAAAAAGTTTGATCATGGGAAAAGCAAAGAAGGCACAAAAACATTAAGAATGAAAATGTTAAAGTAGAGATACTGTAGCTTATAAAAATATATTAGCCACTACCAAAATCAACTTCAATAATTTTGAAACAACGTGTTCAAGAAACATAAAGACTATGATAATCTATAATAATAAATGGTAATTGTATAATATGATTCTATAAAAATTAATCCTGTTACAATTGAATATTGTATCTGAGTGATAAAATATTTCTATGACAATTAAAATATCAATGATTAGCTTAAAATTTTAAAACCATAATCTCTTTTGGTCCACATAGTTTAACTAAAAATATCAAAATATTCAAGAACACATAATGCTCATCTTAAATGCTTTTTGTAGGAAAAGAAAACAGGAGTTACTTTTCCAATCATTTTGGTAATATTAATATAATATTGATATCAAAACCTAACAAGAATATTACAGATAAATAACATACAGGCTAACTTGAGATATGAACCAAGAATCAAAGTTAAAAGTGTCAGCAAATAAAATCTAGCAATGTGTAAAATAAATCAAGTATTCTTTAAGTAAAAATCCTCTAGAAAACATCAATTATCTATGACCCAACAATTCCATTTCTAGATATATATGCTAGATATATATGCTAAGAACTATTTTTTCTGTGTGCCATGGAGCATGTAAAAGATGTCACAGCAAAAAAAAAAGAGGAAAAAATTAAATTACTCAGATCCACCAATCAAATCCATCAATAATGGGAAAGATAATAATAGAAAAGATACACAGCATGTGCTGTGTTCTTAAAATGCAGTAATATCTACCAAATGAAAAGAAAAAATGCATTTATTTTGTGAATATATGAACAAAGAAGTCTCTCTGGGACATAAAATTGAGTCAAGAAAACAACTACAGAAATATAAATATAGTACATTTCATTATATAAAGTTTAAAACATTTGGAACTAAAAAAAATAATTTTAGAGACACAAACATCTAGTAAATCAAGAAAGAAAAGTAAACGCATAATTACAAAATTTAGGAAAGTATTTACAGCTAAGTAGAAAAGGTTACACAGAGGCTTTAAAAGTCAGCGTAATGATTTTTAAACTGGAGGTAGGTTGGATGATTACCAGGGATTACTACTTTTTATTCCCTAAATATACTCTATAAATATTTGCATATACTTAATAGTTTGTAAGAATAAAATGAAAAGAGTGCTAGAGGTTCCCAGGCTAATTGTTCATGCTTTATTAACAGACTTATGACAATAGTTTATTTATGCAGGATGTATTAAAAGATTTATCTTCTCAGTAATGTGTTAAATTAGAACTGTGGCATCAGAGACATAGACTAATGCATTGCCATTTTTCCTCTCATTTAGAATTGGGACCTTATCAAAACATAAATTAGTTCTTTGGTCTCTCTTTAGACTTGTGCTAGGTAAATGAGTTTCTTAACCAACAGATTGTCAGTCATCATCCTGAGTTTAGATTTATGATTATGCTGTTTCCTCTCATTGCTGTAACAATAGCAGAGAGAAAGACAACAGGAATCTTAATGCTTAACTGTATGTAATGGAAGAAAATTTACTGCTTTAACTGCTTAGTAACTTGGATTGACTGGCAATTAGCCACCTTTTTTATATCAGTATGGATACAGAGATGAAAATAAAACGCAATATACTACAGTATCATTTTTCTATATTTTCATTTAACCTTTAAAAATATTTAAAAAAATACATTTACTTCAGAATGTTAGAACATACATAGTGTACGAAGAATCAGAAGAAAGAGCCTGGAATACCAATAGCAACATTTTTGGGGCACCTCCTTTAGTTTTCTCCCTGTAAAAATATTGTCATATTGGAAATGCATTTTCTATTCTGCTTTTTTTCTACTTAGATTTTTCTCATGTAATTTATTATTCTTCAAATGCATAATTCTTAATCACTGTATAATATTTCCTCTGTGAATGATTTATAATTTACTTAATCTTTAAGCTACTAGACATAGACACTAAATAGACATAGACATGAAATGCAAGGTTTTGTTATTATTTAAATGCTGCATGTGGATCCTTCTTTGCACAACAGTTTGGAGAGTATATTGATTGTTTCCTTTGTGTGATAGAACAGAATATTAATTTAGGAGTGTTCCTAAGTCTTTCATCCACCCAACTAATGAAAGAAAAAGTTATATTCTTTTAATTCTCTTGACTCACTCTTCTCTCCATAATGTCCTGATTTGCCAGATGCATTAACTTTTTTTTTTTTATTTTGTTGGTGCAGAACTGGGGTTGGCGTGAAGAAAGTGTAGAGGGACATGATGCCCCTGAGCTGGTATAGCAGGAGTTTTTTCATGATGTGTTGGAGAGGGCAGCTTCCCCTTTCAGAGTAAGGTGTTAGATAGGGGAAAAAGAGAATTTTAAGAAACATTAATCTGGTCTAAGATAACTCCATAATAATATTCTAGAAATAGAAGAAATTGTTTTGTTTTGAAAATATTTTTGGATTGTAGACATAGTGCATTTTTAGCCATGACATGATGTCATGGTTTCATAAGCTCTACACACATGTAAGAAAATATCACTGTCCTCTTATTCCCTGTTAAAAGTGCTTTCTCAGAAGGTAAGGTTAATGTGGTCTCTTCATTCATCTGATGTAAGAATGCCTGTATCACTGATTTCAAACAACAATGAATTATTATTTTGCAAAAATGTTTTTAAACAAAAAAGGTGGAAAATCATATCTGGTATTTTATTTTACATTTCTTCATTAGTGATGTTGGATATTTTTTATAGTTTCCTTCATCACTTATATTCCATTTGAGAGTGATTTGATCATGGTCGTTGTAGTTTCACCGGGTGTAGAAAAGTAATTTTTAAATAATTTTATATCTCAGTATTCATTAAGGATATGCTAACTTTCATATTTGTTACATTTATCTTCCTCACCCTTGTTATTGGTTTTTAACTTTATTAATCAGTTTGACATGTAGATGTGTTAAAATTTTATGTAGTAAAACCAGTTGACCTTCTTCCTTTACGAATTAACCTATTTTTATATTCTCAGAAATTTACTATTCATTCTAAGAGTTCAACAAATGCTTACCTACAGGATTTAATGTTTCTGTTTGTTGCATTTGTTTAGTCTATCTGAAATTTATTTTGAGATAAAGTGTGAATAAAGTATTTAATTTTTTCTAAGTGGTTATTAACCAATTGTTTCAATAAATATATTTAAAAGTCCAACTTTTTTTTTACTCTAGTGATGCTACTTTTATTGTAAATATAATCTCTAATATATTAGGCTAACTATTCTATGCTGTCAATCTATATACCACATAAAGTTTGATAATTCCAAATTTAGTTTTTTATATAGAAGAAATATCTTCTGTATTAAACTAGTCACACTTTTGTTTTAATTTTTTGTTATTTATTTATTTATTTTTTGAGATGGAGTCTCACTTTGTCACCCAGGATAGAGAGCAATGGCATGATCTCGGCTCACTGAAACCTCTGCCTCCCTTGTTCAAGTGATTCTCATGCCTCAGCCTCCCAAGTAGCTGGAATTACAGGTACGCACCACCAACCCCGGCTATTTTTGTTGTTGTTGTATTTTTAGTAGAAATGGGGTTTCACCATGTTGGCCAGGCTGGTCTCCCAATTCCTGACCTCAGGTGATCCACGCACCTCAGCTTCCCAAAGTGCTGGAATTACAGGCATGAGCCACAGCACCTGGCCCCTAGTCAACCTTTTTTAAAAAAAGTATTTGCTATTATTATTTTCTTTTTGCATAATCTTTAGAATCACTTTGGAAAGTTCTAAAAAGACCTCATAGGAAAGTAGAGTACAATTAGATGGAATCTTTAAATGAATTTGGAGAGTGTTCTCTTTTCATTTATCAAGTATTTTGAATACTTCAGTAAAAGTTTGGAATTTACTTTTTCATTTATTCATTCAGTATGTCTTCTTGCTATCTGATGCCATGATAGGCACCTTGGATGTAATGACAAACTGACAAAGCTCTGTACTTCAAGCCCCTTGTAATAGATGTCTTATAAACAAGATGATAAAAACAAAAACAGTATTTTCACTAATATCAAATAATTCCATATACTGAAGACATAAACTGGGTGACAGTGAAGTTCAAATAGACATGTTTAAAGTTTCAGTAGGGCGAATTCTAGAAATAGGTTTGGAATATCTATAGTTAATTATTGAAAATGTTGAAAATATAGATTCTAATTTTGGAAAGTTTTAGTCACAAGCCACCTTAAAGTAGAAGACAAGAAAACCTTTTATTTGTGATGATGTGTCTTGCACACGGTAGGCATATCTGGGTGTAATTGATCGTAAATTAAGACAAAAATACTAGATAGGCTATCTTCTTTTCATGCATAAATATCAGTTTTTTGCTAGTGTGCTATTCATCCTGTTTTATATCACTGCTTCACTCTATTCAAAATATTTTTTTTTATTATGGAAAGAAACTAAATCATAAAAAGAAAAAATAATCACCCAAAGAGTAGATTCCACTTTATTTTTTAGATAGAATGATATTATCACCATATCTAGTGATAATTTTAGCCTTTCTTCATAGACTGTAATTTGCTGAAAATGTAGCCTCCAATTGAAAGGTTTCTGATTACAATGTGCATGTTTCTATATAATTTGGTATCTTTCATTATTTCTGTGCATATACTTGAAAAACAATTTCTTTAAAGTTTTCATTTATTTTGAATTGCTTGATTGATTTTTATAGATTCCTCAGTATTAGAAAGATAAAAAGATAAAAATTCCAAAGAATTGCTTGCTTTTTCTAGGTTTGCTGAAACTATTTTTATTGGCAATGACATGGTATCCGATTGTGGTTTTGTATTATTTGTTTTCAAATAAAGCTCCCATCAATAGAACCTTTTAGAGACCTTATTATTGTTATTGAAAACAAACATCTAAAATGCAATATTTTCTGTGAGTCACATGAAACATATTTTTCTTACATTACTACCAAAGAAATTGAAGAAAAGAGAAGTTTGTGTCAAAAACCTGGAGAGGAGCTTCAGCTGAGTATTTCTTGTTACTAGTCCAATTGTTAATTTAGGGTTAATGGAAAAATCTATTTTTATTATCTCCTGTATTTATCTTTAATTTTCTTTCACATCTTATCCCTTATATAAGTTGTCACTAAATTTTGGGAGAATTGTTATTTTCCTAGAGAATAATAATGGAACCTAATGAGCATATAATGATTTAGACTTCGTAAAATGCTTTTCATAAGCAGAATGTCAGTTCTGTGAGATTGGTGGAGCAGGGTCTTAAGTTTATTGCCTTGATGAGGAAAACACGTGGAAGTTAAATGACTTCAGTAATATATGATTTTCCTTTTATGCTCAGGAAAATAACAGAAGGAGCTTATTGAGTTAGGGTTAGAGAGATATGGATGAAAGTAAGGAGCTAGCAAGAGCTATGCCAGGAGCAAACACTAGGAGAGCAATTTTGTAAGAATTGCCAATGTAGTTTTTTTTAAAAGGTACTTTTTTAATTACAGAGAAAATAACATTCTGGAACATTATTTGTTTTCTTCTAGTTTATTATTTTACCTTCAATATTTTTCACTAAATGCAGTATCCAAAAGGGTATGTTGGCTTAATAAACATGTTCTTTAAATAAATTTGCATCTTCTCAAAGACTTTATAAATTATTAATGAATAAGAAAAAATCATAATTCTTTACCATTCAATTTATGAAGGATAATAATTGATACACATAACATTTTCAAGAAATCAAAATACAGAAAACTGCAAAGAATAATAAGAAAATACCAGTATTTCCACTGTTGTGAATTTAAAACTGTCAAGGTTCTCCTACTTACCCTATCTTTTGTTAATAAAAATACGACAGTATTTCAGATAAGGTTGAGATAACCATTGACACCATTTTCAGTCATATTTTCTTTCTTCTTCATCAAAAATTATTATCAAAAGTTTGTGTGTGAAATAGCATATAGTACTATTTCCTTATGTCTTAATATTTTACATAAATTTTATCACTTCATGTATAATATTTTACAATACAGTTAGCCTTTTCTTTTTTATTAAGACATTTCTATTGAGTTCATATTATGTGATAGGCACCAGTGGAGGTGAATGAACAAGTACAAATTCCTGCTCTTAATGTGCTTCTATTCTAGAGAAATAAGAGGAAAAATAAGCAAACATTTAACATGTAAAAAGGTAGTATAATATGTGATGGAAAAATAAAGCAGAGTTAGAGAATGGAATGTATTACATGGGAATGTGAGGAGAATAGTGTTACTATAAATAAAACAACCTTTCACTGATAAGTTGAGATTTTATCAAAAATCTTGAGGAAAAGAGAGATGCGGACAAGAGATGTTCCAGGCAGAGAAAATGGAAGATGCATGTAAAAATCTTTGAGGCAAGAACATGTAGGGAATGGTGCCGATGCTGAATAGTTGGGGTGGAAAACGGTACAAGATAAGAAAAAAAGATTTAGCAGTAACTGGATTTTGCCAAATAACTATACTATATTTATCATCTAGCAGAACATTTTAAATAGTGAAAAGGAGCATTATTAATGCATGGATTAGGACAAAAAAACATAAATCAGGAGTCTTGTGGGCAAACTTGGATTTCAAATTACCCTATATGCTATGGATATGACTCAAATTGAGATGAAACAAATACTTTTTCCAGATTTGTTATAATCTAATTCCTGATTTAATGAGATTAAGTGTTGTATTAAGAGTAGACTGAACTAGAGAAAAACAGAAGCTGGTTTATGCATTAAAAGGCTACTGCTATTATTTAGAAAAAAAATGGTGGCTTGATCTAGGGAGATGATAAGCTAGCATTATAAGAAGTTTTTGAATTCTGGATGATAGATTTATTGGCATACTTTCCCATGTTTTGTTAATTGACAAATAAAAGTTGCACTGATTTATTGTGTACAACATTTTTTTGCAATATGTATACATTTTGGAATGGCTAAATTGAGCTAATTAACATATGTATTATCTCATATACTTATCTTTTTGTGGTGAGAACACAAATCTACTCTCTGAACAACTGACAACAATACAATACATTGCTATTAGCTATAGTCACTACGTTGTGCAATAGATACTGTCAATTTATTTTTATGTAACTAAAATTTTATATACTTTAACACTTCCCTAATCCCCCAACTCCCAGACTCTGTTAACCACTATTCTACTGTCTGTTTCTGTGAATCCAGCTTGTTTAGATTTCTCATATAAGTGAAATTTGATTTATCTTTTGGGGGCCTGGCTTATTTTATTCAACACAATGTTTTCCAGGGTCATCCATGTTGTCACAGATGACAAGAGTCCCTTCTTTTTAAAGTCTGAATAGTATTCTATTATGCATATATGCCAAAACTTTTAGAAATCCATTCTTCTGTTGATAAATTTTTTCCATATTTTGGCTATCATGAATAATGCTGCAATGAACATGGGCATCCAGATATCTCTTTGATATACTGATTTAATTTATTTTATATACCCAGTGGGGAATCTAAATGAATTTTATTTAGTTTATATACCCAGTGGGGAATAAATGAATCATATTGTAGTTTTATTTTTAATTTTTGAGTAACTTTATACTGTTTTTCATAATAGCTGCACCAATGTACATTTCTATCAACAGTGTACAAAAGTTCCTTTTCCCCATATTCTGGCCAATACTTATTATCTTTTGTCTTTTTGATAATAGCCAGGTAACAGGTGTGAAATGATATCTCATTGCGGTTTAATTTACATTTCTCTTATGAATAGTAATTTTAAGTATTTTTTCTTATATATGTTGGCCATTTCTATGTCTTCTTTGAGAAATGTCTAGCTAGATACTTGCTCATTTTTATATTTATTTATTTATTTAAAAAATTTATATACAGATGAGGTCTCACTCAAGCCAATAGAAGAATACAGATTAATCCTATTAAAAATCAGTGGGCTGGGCATGATGGCTGATGTCTGTAAGCCAAGCACCTTGGGAGTCTGTGGCAGGAGGATCACTTGTTCTTTTTACTCAAAATTGCTTGGCTATTCAGGGTCTTTTGTGATTCCATATGAATGTTAGCATTTTTTTTTCTATTTCTATGATAAATGTAACTTGAATTCTGACAGCAACTGTATTAAATTTATAGATTGCTTTGGGTAGTGTCTTAGTTTATTTTATGCTGCATAACAGAATACTACCAATAGGTAGTAGTCTGTTAAATTACCAGAATTTCATTATATTAAATTATATTCTGATAAATTACCAACATGGTAATTTATCAATATCAGAAGTTTATTTGCTCACAGTTCTGGAGGCTGGGAAGTTCCAGATTGAGGAACTGGCATCTGTTGAAGGCCTTCTTCATGGCAGAAGGTGAAAGGGTAAAGAGGAGGAGAGAGCCAATGGGGGCTGAACTCATTTTTTTATAAGAAATCCACTCTTGCAATACTAAACCCATTCTTAAGTTAATGCCATTAATCTATTGATAAGATCCTTCATGGCTAATCACCTCGCATTAGGCTCCACTTCTCTAAACTGTTGCATTTGGCATTAAGTTTTCAATACTGTCATTCAAACCACAGCAAGTAATAGCATTTTCACAATGTTCTTGCAATCCATAAGCATGGGATACCTTTTCATTTATTCGTGTCTCTCTCAGTTTATTTTATCAGTGTTTTGTAGTTTTCAGTGTACAGGTCTTTCATCTCCTTGGTGAAATTTATTCCTAAGTATTTGATTATCTTGTGTAGCTATTATAAGTGGAATTGCTTTCTTGATTTTATTTTCAAACACTTTGTTGTTAGTGTATAGAAATGCTACTGATTTTTGCATGCTGATTTTGTATCTTGCAATTTTACTGATTTTGTTTATTGTTTCTAATAGTTTTTTGAAACTGTTTTTAGGGTTTTTTATACATTAAATTATGTTATCATAAATAAAGATGATTTATCTTCTTTCTTTCCAATTTGGATGCTTTCAATTTCTTTCTCCTGCCTATTTGCTCTGGCTAGGACTTCTAGAACTGTGTTGAATAGAATGGTGAGAATGTGTACCTTTGTCTTCTTCTGGATCTTAGAAGAAAAGCTTTCAACTTTTTACTGATGAGGATAATGTTAGCTGTGGTTTTGTCATATCTGGTCTTTATGGTATTGAGGTACATTCATTCTATACATAATTTGTTGACAGTTTTTATTATGAAAAAATATTGAATTTTGCCAAATGCTTTTTCTGCATCTATTGAGATGATTACATGATTTTTGTCCTTCATTCTTTTAATGGTGTGTACCATATTTATAGATTTGTATATGTTGAACAATCTTTGTAGCCCTGGGATAAATTTCAGTTGATCATAGTGAATGATCCTTTTAAATGTGCTATTAAATTTGTTTTATTTTTTTGCTGAGGATTTTTGCATTTATGTTCATGAGGGATATTGGCTTGTAATTTTCTTTTCATGTAGTGTCCTTGCCTTGCTTTGAT
Organism: Cacajao melanocephalus; assembly: GCA_963573385.1. Classification (NCBI taxonomy): domain Eukaryota; kingdom Metazoa; phylum Chordata; class Mammalia; order Primates; family Pitheciidae; genus Cacajao; species Cacajao melanocephalus. The sequence goes on from CAUYLG010033577.1 coordinate 30,528, forward strand.
ATCAAGGTAATGCTGGCTGTGTATGATGTGTTTGGAAGTACTCCATCTTTTAAAAATTTTTCAAAGAGTTTGAAAAACAAACGGTAGTAGTTTTTCTTCAAATGTTTTGTAGAATTCATAAGTGAAGCCATCTGGTCCTGGGATTTTCTTTGGTGGGAGATATTTTATTTCTGATTCAGCCTCCTTACCACTCATAATCAGTCTGTTCAGATTTTTTGTTTCTCTGGGATTCAGTCTTGGTAGGTTGTATATGTTTAGGAATTTGTTCATTTCTTCTAGATTATCCAGATTATTCATGCACACTTGTTCATAATCGTCTCTTATGATCCTTTGCATTTCTGTGGTTATCAGTTTTTATGTCTCTTTCATTTCTTATTATATTTGAGTCTTCTGGATTTTTTTTTGGGGGGGGTCTAACTATAATTGGGTTGACCTTTTGAAAAATAAACTCTTAATTAGTTGACTTTTCCATTTTTTTTCTGCTTTCTATTTTACCTGTTTCTGCTCTGAAATCTTTAATATTTATTTTCTTTTGTTAACTTTGGGCTTAGTTGGATTTTGTTTTCCTAGTTTTTTGAGATTTAATATTAGGTTGTTTATTTGAGATCTTTCTCCTTTTTTAATGTAGGCACATATTGCTACGTGATGAATTTGGGGACATTGTGTGTCTATTTTCATTTTTCTTCAGATATTTTTACTTTTTATGTTTTTTTTTTAAAATTTCTTTGTTTACCCATTGTTTGTTTATCTGTATTTTTTTTTTCTGAGTTAAGTAGTCTGTTTCTTTCAGGCAATAATGTCTATAAAACTCTGTTATTTTTATGTGCATGTTTTAAAAAATTTTCAGGATAACAATTCTTTGTTGTTCTGTAGTATTTTCTTCAACAATTCTCTTAAATTGTTTCAATTTTATTATTGTTCTTTTATTTGTTCATTATTTTTTCTCTAAATGAAACAAAATTGAGTTAATCAAATTTAATAATAATTTACCCTAAGGTAATGTTTTTTGTATCTTTTTTAAGAAATACTACCTGAACCAAAGATTATATAGATATATCTTATATTTAAGTAGTTTTTAAGTCTTTACTCATTCAGAAATTTATTTTGTGTGTTGTATATTCAGGTGTTAAATATATTATTTTCTATGTGGTTACCCAATTGTATCAAAAACATTTATCAAATAATTTGAATATTATACTATGTTTCAGATTTTCATATTATTTGATTTGTTTTTTCTGTTGATCTATTTGTCACTTTCTGTGTCAATACAGTACACTTCGATTTTTATTTTTTTTTAACTTGGTAAAAGTTTATTATGAAATATGCACTTAAACTGTATTACTGTAAGGCTATACACATGTCAAATGATAAAGAATTAAAATTATTTTTTAAAGATTATTTGGTATAAACTTTACCCAGTTTAAATATTATCTTTACTTCTTAAACTTTTTCTATTCCCCTCACCATTATCTTAAATTTGCTATTATTAAGTGTAGAGTATTCTTGGAGTTAAAGTTCACCATCATTCTTTTAATTTCATGGTGTTATAATAAGCCTTGGTGGCTGGTAGGGTAATTTCTCCACCTTAGTTTTACTTTTTAGAATTTTTTTTTTTTTGGTATTCCTAATGTTACTATCTAACTATATAAATTTTAGTACTAGCCTTTTGAAATAAATAAGAAAAATGTTTCTAGGATTTTCATTGACATTGAATGGAATTTATAGATTCATTTTGAGAAAAATTGTCATTTAATACTAAATTTATTATATTTTGTTTATAAACAGTATATCTCCATTTATTCAATTTCTCTTTTATATTTTCATTAACATTCTTGAGAAAGACTGAATATTTGTGTTTCCCTACAATTCATATGTTAAAATCCTAATTCCAATGTGATAGTATTTGAGGTAAGGCCTTTGGGAGGTAATTATGTCATGAAAGTTTGGTCCTCAGGAATGGGATTCATGCCATTATAAGAAGAGGCCAGAGAGGTACCTAGCTCTCTTTTCACTATGAGAAGACACAGCAAGAAAATGGCTGTCTTTAAACCAGGAATATATCCAGAAAGGCGGCCCTAATCAAGAACATGATCCTGCTCTCACCCTGATCTCAGATTTTCAAACCTTCAGAATTGTGAGCAATACATTTTTGTTCGTTTAAGCCACCCAGTTTATGGTATTTTGTTATTGCAGTCCAAACTGACTACCATAAATATATAGTTCTCCATTTTTTTTTTTTTACATTTTAAAAATTAGATTTCTTCTTACATCTTTCAAGATTGTTGCTATAATGACCAGTATTATTTCCATTACATTTTATGCTGTCTGTGACTAGGAGTTGTATTGATTTTTGCATATTTTAGGATGTTTAGAATTGTGCTGATTGAAATGCTACGAGAGGTTATTCAAGTTGAATACTAACTAAAGCCTAGCATACTGTTGTAATTACTAACATAACGGCTGAAGCGAGGTCACCTGTGTTCAGATCTTAAGTCTGCCACTACTAGGTCTTTGACTTTGACTTACTAGACTTTGACTTTAGACTAGTTATTTAACCACTTTTTATGTTCCAGTGTCTTATTCTATCTGTAAATATTTATAACATAGTATCTATGTTATAAAGTTATTTGTAGGAGTAAGCAATTTAATTTATGCAAAGCCTACAGGACATTGCTTTACATACAAATGCCACATAAGTAATAGCTATTGTAATAGTTATAATTATAATTTTTATTGTTTTCAAAAATTATAAATGTAAATTTTTGCTGTCTTTCATTACCCTAAGTAATATAAATTTTCTTTTTAATATAATGATAGAGGTGTTGGAGGAGTCAGAATATGTAAATCTGTCCGAAATATTCATAAATGATGAAATATAAGCATTAAATAACTCACTGGAAAAACATGGATACACCTAACCATTTAAAACCATTAGAGTATTTAGTTGTATTCAGTTTATGACATCTATTATTTATATTGCAAATTAATTTATTTTTTGTTCTTTTATTTTCCCCTTTATAATAATCAAATCAATGGTGTGTTGATTCTTCCCCTAAAATGTCTCTTTAACCTGTTTCCTCATTTACTACCTTCCACCATCTCTAACCCCTTATTAGCTCATGCACAAACATTTACAAGAGTCTCTTGTCTACCTGCCTCTAGTCTCTTTAACTGACAAATTTGCACCTATATTCAGACTTTAATTCATACAATCAAGTTTATACTCACTATTTATCATAATACATCTAAACTATAGATTTGGTTATATTACTGCCCATATGAGAAAACTTTGATGAGCTTTCATTTTCTCCAGGCCAAAATCCCTACGTATATAGTATCATCTTGTATTGTTATCTCCCATATGCTTTACTTCTCAACTCCATTTTTTTGCTTTCCTAAGAGTACTTGAAATTTCATGTTTCCATGTTGTTGATCATGATATATCTGGGATGACTCTTCTGTCACTTTTCTTCCACCACCCAAGTGTGCTATGCTGCATAGACTGCTCAACCAGGATACTTTAACTTACCTTTTATAATTTAGTTTATATGTAGTTTTCTGTCAACTTTTTTCTTGTGTTAAATTTCTTTTGTTCTTCTGTGTTCAATAAAACTCCTCACACTCTATATTGAATAACTATATATTTAATATATATTAATTTTCAACAGGAAATCAGAATCATTGATAACTTACCACGTAGGTTATTTATTTTGGAGTCACATAAACTTAATATTTTAATCATTTACTGATGGCATATTGTGTGTCTTATATGTGCTTTCTATTATTGAACCACACAAATAGGCTTATCCACGACAGTGATAGATAATTCATAGGTTTCCGAAGCAGGAGGAGAGCCTTTTCTGCTAAACATTTTCTTTAGCTTGGGGCATACCAGAGAACATTTTTTTTTTTTTTTTACCATGGGCAGGCAGATTCTCAAAAAATAAAAGGAAGAGAACAGGTTGAGCTGAACATTCTCAGGGTCTGCTTCTAAACTTACCAAAGAGAAAAGGTACTTTTAGGAAAAAGTTAAAGAGTGTGTGACGAGAGAGGTACGCTAAGAGGTCATTTAAGCTAAAACATAAAGCCAGGGGAAAGGAAGCTCATTCCAGTGGTACTTACATTATTCAACTTGCAATGTGAGTGGAAGGCAGTACAACCTGTTGAATTATATAGTGCCAGTAGCACTGTCCACCCTGATTTAGATGGGCTTTGGCTCCAGGTTCTTGCCTTCAAAACATATACATCCTTAGGGCTGGTATTCAAAGCAAACAAAAAATGTAAAAAGGAATAATATATTTCATACAATAGCAGATTCCTCCAGCAATTTCCTCTGGAATTCTACCATAACCAGTAATAATTTGTAACATTTCTTATTTTCTTGATAACATTGGAGAATGCTATTATTAGCTTTGTGCATTTAAGTATGACATCTGGAACAGTGTCCTACTGAGTTCAAAAGAATTTCAATGTATAAGAAATTAGAATTTCACATGAACATGAAAATTATGCAGATGATAACCAAATATTTGCATTCAGCTTTTATTAAATCGGTTTCACTCAAATCCCATGCTTTTCTCAGCAGCTATACTCTGCAAGCTGCCTTTCATTTATCTTTCTTGGTCAATGTTCTTAATTTTAGATATGTAGAATTATAGTTTACATCCTCTGGATTTTTTTATTTGGAAAGGCTCAAAAGTGTAACAATCATAGTAGATAGCCTGTAAGCCTAATCTTTCTCTCTTAAGAAAGAAGAGGAAATAAAATTGAAAGCTTCTCTCCTAAGTTCTAGTGAATTTTCAGGTAAACATAGATTAAGTGGGAGGAAGAATACCACTTAATCCACATTTATTTAAAAATTAATTTAGAATGAAGCAAAAATATGTGAATTTAAGAATTATGCAGAATTAATAAGTTTAAGTCTGCATAAAGTCTTCAGTTGCTTGTTTTTTCTTTTTTTTTTTAATTGTACTTTAGGTTCTGGAGTACATGTGCTGCACATACAGGATTGTTGCATAGGTACATACATGGCAATATGGTTTGCTGCCTCCATCCCCCTGTCACCTACATCTGGCATTTTTCCCCTTGTTATCCCTCCCCTACCTCCCTGCCCCCCCGCTGTCCCTCCCTTGGCATGCCCAACAGACCCCAGCTTGTGATGCTCCCCTCCCTGTGTCCATGTGTTCTCATTGTTCATCACCCACCTATGAGTGAGAACATGCGTTGTTTGATTTTCTGTTCTTGTGTCAGTTTGCTGAGAACTATGGTTTCCAGATTCATCCTTGTCTCTACAAAGGACACAAACTCATCATTCTTTATGGCTGAACAGTATTCCATGTTGTATAAGGACCACATTTTCCTTGTCTAGTCTATTGTCGATGGGCATTTTGGTTGGTTCCAGTTCTTTGCTATTGTAACCAGTGCTGCTATGAACATATATGTGCATGTGTCTTTATAATAGAATGATTTGTAATCCACTGGATATATACCCAGTAATGGGATTGCTGTATCAAATGTAATTTCTATTTCTAGGTCCTTGAGGAAGTGCCACACTGTCTTCCACAATGATTGAACTAGTTTACACTCCCACCAACAGTGTAAAAGTGTTCCTATTTCTTCACATCCCCTCTAGTATCTGCTGTCTCCAGATTTTTTGATGATCACCATTCTAACTGGCGTGAGGTGGTATCTCAATGTGGTTTTGATTTGTATTTCTCTAATAATCAGTGATGATGAACATTTTTTCATATGATTGTTGGCCTCATATATGTTTTCTTTTGAAAGCTGTTCATATCCTTTGCCCACTTTTGGATGCGTTTGTTTTTTCCTTGTAAATCTGTTTTAGTTCTTTGTAGATTCTCAATATTAGTCCTTTGTCAGATGGGTAGATTGCAAAATTTTTTCCCATTCTGTTGGTTTCAGGTTCACTCTAATGATTGTTTCTTTTGCTGTACAGAAGCTCTGGAGTTTAATTAGGTCCCATTTGTCTATTTTGGCTTTTGTTGTCAATGCTTTTGGTGTTTTAGTCATGAAGTCCTTGCCTATGCCTATGTCCTGAATGG